>JAUBNY010000007.1:268673-286662 GCA_032275445.1 Crypturellus soui | reverse complement strand
AGGATGATCAGGGGCCTGGAACATCTGCCCTGTGAGGAAAGACTGGGAGAGCTGGGCCTGATCAGCCTGGAGAAGAAAAGGCTCAGATCTAATCAGTTTATATAAATATGTAAAGGGAGGCAGTGAGGACAATGGGGTTGGCCCCTCTTCAGTGGAAATGACCACAAACTTAGGAACCAAAAGTTCCACAGGAACTTAAGGAAAATTTTCTTGACAGTGAGGGTGACAGAGCACTTGAACAGGCTGCCCAGAGAGGCTTTGGAGTCTCCTTCTCTGGAGATCTTGAAAACTCACTTGGATGCAATCCTGTGCCACATGCACACACACACACAGGTAACCTTGCATGTGCAGTGGGGTTAGACTAGATGATGTCTATGGTCATGGTAAGCAAAAGTGGAAGAATGCTTTATTTCCTTCTGCTTTTTAAAAAAGAAAAAAAGATTCAACTTTTGTCTGATGAAATACATAAATCATGGAATCATAGAATCATAGAATCATTATGGTTGGAAAAGACTTTTGAAATCGTCAAGTCCAACTATAAGCATTCCAACACTACACCTGTTAAATCCTAAGCCTCTCATGTACATGTTTCTTGATCACTGCCAAGGATGGTGACTCCACCACTTCCCTAGGCAGCCTGTTCCAAAGTTTAACTACTCTTTCTGTGTAAAAATTTTTCCCAATATCTAACCTGAACCTCCCCTGGTACAACTTGAGGCCATTTCCTCTTGTCCTGTCTGTAGTTATTCTGAAGAGGAGATTGACCCCTGCCTCACTACAGACTGCTTTCAGGTACTTGTAGAGAGCAATAAGATCTCCCCTGAGCATCCTCTTCTCCAGACTAAATAACCCCAACTCCCTCAGCCACTCCTCATAAGGTGCTCCAGTATCATTTCTATTTATATATATACATTCAATTTAATATTTTCTTAAAAGTCAATATATTGCATATAACAAATAGATTATAAAAATCTTCGTATCAGTGAACAATTGAATTATATAGTCTAGGCTGAGTCGTTTTATTCCTTCTCTACAACAACCTTCCCACTGCAAAGCATTTATGAAATATTTAGAGGGTTAACTCCTGTAGTCATTAGTTCATTAGGCCATTAGTTAATTCTTATTTCAGTTGCCAGAATTCCAAAATTTGAGCTGATGACTGAGAGCTTTGGTTACATGCCACTCATTCAGTTCAGTGACTGAATGATTATAACTGTTAGAATGTACTCAGAATCTAGATGTCAAATGTAATATGCATTAATCTACATTATTTTCCAATATTTAGTTTAAATATGCTACCTGCCTGAAAATCCCACCTGATTGTTAGACTGTTCAGGAAGCCAAACATAAAAAAATCAGTAAAGTCTATTTTAAGACTAAATTCACAGAGGTTGGTGGGGTTTTTTTTTTGTTTGTTTTTGTTTTTGCTTGGTTGGGGGTATTTTGTTTTCACTGGTGAATTCTGAGGCTAATTATTGTTCTTAACTGTCTTTGGTATACTATTTATCTATAAAATGAGATACTCAAAAATATTTCCCCAAAAATGGATAGTGAACATTATATAACTAAAAAACTAATTTTGTCTTTATTCCATGTATTCAATTTATAGTATTTACTGTGTAAGCCTTCTTTATAATCAAAGAAATTTTTAGCCAGAGCTCTAGGCTGAAATAAAGAACTACTTAGATAGCAAACAGCTTTCACTTTTGATCTCTTTATATTTTCTATACTACTTACCTATTCAACCTACACTTTGTTTTGTTTATGTCTTAGCACTCTAAAAATATTTAGAGAAATGCCTGATGGAATGTGAAGAATCAAATCAAATAAAAAACAGTGTTCTTATTTACTTTCTACTACACTCTTTGACTCTATTCAGACGATACCAATTTTATTTCTGGAGTAAATCCACTCTCATAGATGCACAGAGCATATCAAATCCTAGCTCAGTTCTATTTCCCTTCCTTGGGACCCTTGAGATTCCTGCTCTAAGTTTGTGTATACACTTATATGTAAGGTTGGCTGTTCATACTTAATCCTGTGATGTAGTGAACCAAAGGGAGGTGAGGTGCTTAGCTACCCGCTGGCAGTACTTACTAACTATCAGGATGGGATCCTGTTTTTAAAACATCTGTTATTATTTTATCTCATATAAGTTAGATACAAATAGCACCTATTTAGGCCTACATAAAAAACAATAAATTATTCCCTTGGTTCCCAAAATTGGAGTCTTACAAATCTTATGGAGAATGCTGTTCACATTCAATATGTATGGTAGTTACTCTGAAGTTTCTCTACTTATAAGGGGGAACGCTTCCACAATATACAAAAGGAATGAATTTGCTGTCTCCAAAAACTTGCACAGGAAGAAACATTTTTATTTAATTTATGATAGACAAATGATTTTTTGTTTGTAGCTGCACTCAAAAATGAATAGCTTGCATAAGGTTAAATATTCCTTAAAAGAAACCACAGCATTTTTAAGATGCCTTTTGTACTGAACATAGCTTCAAATAAGTCTGAATAATGATAACCTAAGAAAAATTCACTTCTAAATACATAAGGAAAGCTTTGCTGGAGCGTCAGATAAAAAAAATATATATGACACAGGTTTATGTCTTTCATGGTAAACATTAGGATGACCATTGGTTCATATTGTTCCATCTGTAAATAAGGTAAGATATCAGCTTAGATTATGCTGCTAATGGCTAACAGCAACCAAAATGTCACTGATCTGACCGGGTTGCCTGATGTTGTGAGAAGACATGACAATCCAAATAAATTATTAATGGTTTTCAAAGAATAGAATGTGTTCTGTAGTGAAAATAAAAAGGGATTAAAAGCAATCCACATCAATAGTGAAATGTAAAAAATAACAGCAACAACATTAATGATACTGCAGGAACCATTTACCACAAAAATGTCTATTCTCATAAAATAATTTCTCAGAATGACTATGAAAGCTTAATAGTCTAAAGATGTCTGATAAATTTCAGTTACTTTAAATTAATCCATTAGATTTAAGTAAGTTAATTATATACTAAAACCCTCAGAAAAAAAAAAGGATTAAATATTGATGCATGATCAATACACAAAAATCCTAGAGAAACAATTTAAGTGGTTTAAAATGTCCATGAGATAATTGAAAATATAGTTTTTCTAAAGTGGGGTCCATTTTTATGCCACCATTTATGATGTAAACAGTTTTGAATTGTCATTGCTAGGGAAAATTAAGATAGTTTGATTTTGCATAGTGTTCTTATGCTAGTTCAGCATTTTTAACATTAAAGATAAATTCTTGCCTTTTTGTTTGCTTGTAGCATCTGCTTTATGAGAGCAACACACAGTGTGTGGCATGTACTACAGCCAAGGAACATATGCTGCAAATAAACAAGAAAAGCATGAAATTTTATATAGCACTGAGAACCTAGAACTTCTCCTAACAAAGATAAACCCCTAGAAATAAAACTTCTGTCTGGCTCCTGCAGAAGTTCTATAGGAAATGCGTAGGAGTAGGATAGTAGATTCCTATATTTTCAAGGTTTGCCTGCAAATATCTCAGCTTAACAGTGTGTAGCTAAGATTTACTGATGAAACCAGCAGTTTGGATTTTCCCTCCTAGCACTTTGGCTAATGCATAATGCATCATAGAATGGAGAGTGTACGTGCATGAAGTGTCTTGTCCCTAGCTTGCTGATCTATATCAACACCAGGGCAGCTGTAATTTGTGATTAAAAGCTATTATCATGCTTACCCTTATCTGTCTAGCACAGAGGGCTGCCTATAGACCCAGTCAATATTGTCTCTCCTGAGTGCAGCTACTTTTGGTTTGCAGGTCCAGGGCAGCCCAGATGGTGATCTACAAAGATGGGATAAGAGAGAAAGTTGATCAGACAGGAGAGCTCACTTCGTTCCTTCAGTCGTACAAGCGTACCTCTATCTTTAACCCTGATATGTCCAAAGAAGGGCAGACATCTAACAAGAAAAGTTTATTGTCACACATGAAGAGATTAGAGTACTAAATAAGGCCAGATTCTTCTATGGAAGAAGCTATAGATCAACTCTACAGGTCTCATGAAACTCCCCAACTGTGAAATTTTTCACCTCTAGCAACATCATGGACGTTTTGTTGAGGACAGACCAGACTCCATAGGAAGTTACTTTTGAATCACCTGTTGCATGTCTATAAGGAAAAACCAGTAACTAATCCATGCCGCTTTGTCCAAAGCTGTTCCTTAATTCTTAAATAAAATAGAAATTTTGCAAATAATATCAGTAAGAAAAGAGCAGTCTATGACCACAGTTCATCATTATAACTTTTTGGTACAGCTTTGTATGTATCACACCCTTTTTCACTCAATTATCATAAGCCTTACTCTTTTGAAATGTAAACTAATAAATAAATAAATAACAATAAATAAAAATATTCTACCATCTTCTGTCCCATACTTTATTCTGGTACTTTGTGCCCCATGTTCTGTATCTTTGCCTGTAAATATAAACAATTCCAGAAGGACATATAAATGATCAATAAAATGGTTCCAAGATGGGCTTCACATTTCAAACAAAGCCACAAAATGCAAACAACTGTGCTGCAGCTGAAAGGTATGATGCGGGCAGGGAAAGGGATTTATGTCATGTATCTGGAGGATGGAGGGTAGAATGAGTCTTGCTTCTAAATATTGTAGTATGCCATTATATACTTCTAATAAACAGCATATTTATTCAAAGGCAGAGAAAAATACATGTTAGACTATTAGACCTCATAGGTGAGCCTTTCAACACACCTACACATATTTATCTGCAACATTGCCAAGTATCTGCCTGCTTATTTTATAAATGCTATGCTTAATCATGAAGTTCAATGTACTGGTACAAGGGCTATTCCTAATTTTTGCAACCCAAGAACTAGTTAGGTACACATGTAAGTGATTTGAAGATTTTTGTTGTGTGGTTTAGCTTCTACATTCAACAATGAATTTAATTATAGTAAGCTCATTAGAAATGGAGCCATTTCTTATCTTAAGTTCTGTAAAGTAGTGTATATTTACAGCACTTTATAAGCAGTATTTAATAATTAATACTCTGTACTCTGTCATATTAACATGAAAGCATAAAAGGATTATCAGAGGTAGGGAGGGATTTATACTTTTGTGAAGAATACAGAGAAGTCCCTTTATAAATTAGAATGAAAAATTAAACATGGATGATATGTGGCTTTCTTCTCTCTTAAATAATGTTTAGAACTAGATAGTTACTCAATGTAGGAATAGTATCTTACTCCTATGTCAAGCTTATCTTCTCTAGATGTGGTGATTGATGCATTAAGATTAGGCAGATTCCAGAAATAGTCATGTTTTAAAAATCAGATATTCCTCCCCCTCTCCTTTCCTCCCTCCCTTGCCTTTTCTACTTAAATGTATTAAATGACAAACCACACCACTGAAAATACAAATTCTTTATAGATTTCTGGATTTTGTATGAGAGGTTAGTACTAAATTTACAGTGAACATCGAAAAACTAGGTTGGAAATTGGTTAAAGAACAGAAAAAAAGCAAGCCACAAATGACATTTTCATGAACATGAACTGATGCAATGTGTTCAGGTCAGAAAAAATGTGTATCACTGTACATTTTCAGCATAAAGATGACATTTCTTTCATGCTGCAACAAAATGTAAAATGACATTCTTTTATTTTCCACAGAGACAGCTGCTATAGTTCCCAGCTGGAAATTGGCCTCAGCTGGCAGATAATAAATGGGAAAACATGTAGATAATAGTCATGAACTAGTGAGCATAGATGGTTGACCAGTTATCAAATTGCTGGTAAACAGCAGTTTCAGTGGTAATTCCAGATGACACACATATTCTTTCCCTTTTAGTCTCTTATTATAACTTTTATTTGCAATAATATTATGATATAGTGTATATTATGACCATTTTACCTTTTGTGTAACACAGTTGATGAACATGTTTTTAAAAGAAAATAATATGCCTCAGAGACATTTTCTTCCCCCTAGTAAGTTTGTTGGAAACTCTTAAATGTAAGTTCCCTACCAGGAAACAGCTACAAACACAGTTTTCTGCTCTTAAGGAGCTCAGATCTTGAATAAAACCTACTGAGAAATTTTCAGCAAACTGTTTCTTTGTGGAAAATAATGCTTTGCCAATACTGAAGTATTCCATGGAAATAGATTGGTTTCAAGGCACTTTCACTGTGAGTGATTTCTGGGATTTCAGCTGTTAAGGCTACACAGTTTCAGGCTACTTTTCCTTTGTGGCCAGATATACAGTGTTATTTCACAGCAAGACTGTTAACTCTAGAAGCCACTTGTCTTGTGTCCCAGTGAGCAATAAGTCATTACATTTCAGCCCAGTACAGTCAAGATGAAATGCTAGTATTTGCTTCTTTTATTCATTTATTTACTTACCTATAATTACATTATCATATGAAATTTAGAACTTTTGGGTTTTCTTTCTGAACGACAGTAAAAATACTTCCTACATGACCGGTTTTACTTTTGTAGAAAATTCCATATGCTAATGAGTTCTACTTAGAAAGCTGAGAAGCGGAGAGATGATAGACAGAAGAGTGAAGGAGAAATTATTCAACAGCGAATACTGATAATGACAAGACCATAAACACCTCTGTTTTTATAAATGATTCATTTGGTAGTGGTGGTATGCACGTGTTTGTGTGGTGGGGAAAATAATACCTTCCATACTTCGGTTGAAGCCATTCAGATCATGCTGACATGAAACTGGACTTTCAAGTGATAATATCATCTTTTTTTTTTATGAATCTTCTTCTGAATCCTACTTCTTTCAGTGAAAACATTCTGCTTGGTGTGATCTTTCTTCACTCACAACTTTTGTCCAGCCAAAACCAACTTTCTTGGTTTTGCCTATCTATAAACAACCACACAATTGAAAACAGGATAAATAAATATGAAAAGTAGTCAAGAAGTGCATATATGTATTTGTGTGTGTGTTCATGTTTGAGAATATGCATGTAATTTGTAGGGAAAAAAATAGTATGTACTAAAATATCCTTATGTGACTTTATCCTTCTTCTTCAACCCCTTAGTAAATTCCTTTTATAACCAAAAAGTTATGGTGCAACACCAAGTTCTCTAAGAGTCATTTTCAGATGTCCAAATTCCCCATAATTCCAGAAATCTACTGTTTCATAAAAGACAATTATCTTAAAGGTTGTGGACAAGTTGACCTGATACTGTGTAAAAGTGGTACTCAGTCCTTTTAAGTATAGACTCAAAACCACCTCTTCGCTACTTATAAACAATTGTCAGAAATGAGACTTGTTCAAATAAAATCTCTGAATAGTGTATTCATATGATGTCTAATAAATGTGAGAATGAAAACAGAAGTTAGTGTATAGTTTAATTTTAACTAGATATAATAAAATTATGAATGACCAGTGGGGCCTCCCTGGCACTCTGTAACTAGAAGAAAAGAGAGAAAGAGAGAATATGAAAGAGATAACATGAGCATGAAAACAAAGGAAGTGAATTTAAAGAGATTAGGTTTGCTAGAGTAATTTACTAACTTTGTAAAACTAGAGGATTTATCATGATTCTTCTTGACTAAACCAGAGGAGAAGCATAGCCATATTTTCTTAATGTTCACAGTCTATTCATTTGGAATGTAAAATTATGCAGACTGGCTGAACTACACAGGGCTAAAAGTAACAGGAGAGAGGGGAAAAGACAGGGAGAATGTAGGGGAAGCAAAATTATAAGTGTGATGCCAAGTTTGAAACCAATGCTGTACTTATCTTGCAGTGAGATACAGCCTAAGTGTAAAGCTGAGGTTCAGCAATGATGACTATCTCCTCCAGGTCTTAGATATATGAAATATTGTTTGCACCACTTCACTGCAACTCAATACAGGTAATGTTACACCCTGGGTTTTTATCAACAAGCTTAATCCATATTATTCAGAACTAAATGACTTGTGGGCTTAAAGGGAAATGGATAGTTTAGATTAGATTAATGAATGCAGACTTCCCTTGTGATTGTAGAGAGATCAAGCTTTAAATTTAGGAAACATCCGCAGAAAGAAAGATGTCTGTCCTTAAATACTGTTCCTGAGATTTCTGTTGCAAAGCAAGTAACTGCACAGTGGAAACTGCACATTTGTTGAGTGAGGAATTCATGGTGTGATAAAGAAAATAAGAACCTCTGAGGGAATAATTGCTTCACCATGGGGAACTCATGGAACTTAACTTGAACTGTAAATCGATCTGCTTTTGTATTTGTTACTGCTGGTGCACAGTAGTATGAGGATGAAATTGTGCAGCCATAAAATGGATGTGTTCGATATTATGAAGCATGATAATGCTGCAACTACTTTTATAAATGTGTGTATGTTGGGTGGGGGGACATTTTGCCATCTCAGATCTAAGTAAATTTACATAAAAGATAAAAGGATGTAGCTGGAGGCTTTTAATTGCAAATATCTACAATAGTTCTGAACTTATAGAAAAGATTTGAATAACAAATTCCCCAGTACTTTTAAATGTTTTCATTATTTTCATTTGCTCCACAAACTGTGGAGCTGTGATCATTACCATATTTTGATAGGTGCCCCCATGTGCTCCTGCCATAACTGGTCAGAGGGCTTACAGGATTACATGCTTGATTTCCCCTGAAAGCCTCTCTTTCCAGTAAATATTGTGGCAATTTGAAAGGATTACTTTCTTATGTCCCTTTCAATTTTTCCAGACATTTTTGATTTGATAGCAGCAGCTGGTAGTCACTTAAGGGTGACAACCACCCTCTCCTCATCCCCTTCTAAGGTGGACACACGCTGTGCTCCTGCCATGGCCGGCAGGGTGCCCAGGGAGGTAAGGGACAGAGAAGATATGGGAAGGAAAGAGATTAGTTTTCTCTGCAAAAAGACTCAAGAAAATGATCCCTAATAAATGCCATAATTTTCAGCTATTAATTAAGATTTCTAAGCATCAACAATGTGTTCAAAAAGCTCATTTAACTCACTCAAAAGGAAGGTTTTCATATTTATGTAATTTTAGAGTCTATATTATGAGGGGGGAGAGAGGGACGTTTTATTAACTTCTGATCTGCATTTGCATCTAAATGCATTTTTTTGATAGAAGGTTTTATGTTTTGTTCTCTGTATTTACTTAGTTTCAACATTTTCTTTTATTAGAGTTCTTTAATTTGTCCAAATTTTTTGAATCCTAAAAACTGAAATATATGTATCCCCTCTACCTTGCAGTGTTTGAAAAGAACAGTGTATAATATGAAGCAGAGAGCAATATTATTGAAACACTGTCCAAAGGCATCTTATGATATGTATCAAGCTGCTATTTAGTAGCAATGGTGGTTCTACAGATGTGAATTGTCAGGATCAAGTTAAATATTGGACTTAAAAATGTACCTTAACAGATATGACTGGGGAATTAGTCTCCATCCCTCACTTTGTTCAAATGATTTTTTTGCAGGGGGAAGATGAAAGTGTAAAGAAAAATTGGTTCCTCTTTTGTAAATTAACAAGTGAGGTTAAGCAACTTGTCCAATGTCAAATGCTAAATCTATGGAGGAATTTGGAATCTGACAATTTTTTTCTTAATCCCAGCCCTTTAAATTAATCACATAAAATCTTCCTTTTCCCTAAATCACTGAGTTTGAATTTAAAATAATTTCTCAGCCACTGTTAATGCTTTTTGAGCAGAGATTCCCTTCATAATTTGAGTGAATTCACCCTTAAAAAACAACTTTCTATTCTAAAAATATTTTAAAATATTTGGGGGATGTTATTTTAATGTGTGAAATACAGTGGTCAAAAATAACAATGCAAACACAAGTTGCCTGTTTTGACGTTTCTGCCAGTGCTGAGAAAAACCTTTCTCATCAGATACTTGAAAGCACTCAAATGGGTGTGATTCATATCATCCCCAGATCTCTTCCTCACCATCTTTCCTTACTTCAGGCTGAACTGGTTTCAGAACCAGGTAAGAGAGGATAAACATGAGCAGAAAAAAGTCTGGTTGTCTGTCAAAATGGAGAGAACCTCGTTCTCATGTGGTGGGATTAGGCAGCCAGAAAGTAAGAAACTGGAAAGAGAAGTTGAAAAGACTGGGCATCCAGAAAGTCAACAAGAAGGAGCTGACCTGAGGTCAGTGGTGACCTGGGATGAGAGAGGAGAGGGGCTTCTCAGCATGTAGATCTGAACAGCCTCCTCTCCCCTTAAACCCTCTTCTCTGGGTCTCTTCCCACCTCCTGCTTTTATATACAGGAGCTTCTGCCTCTGACTCCTGAAACCCCCTTTTCTCTCCAGCCTACATGTCCCACAGTATAGCCCCAAACCTCAGTCTCCTCCAGAGGCTCCCTCTATCTCTCCATCCTCCAGCAGCACATTTGCTGCTATCACTGAACACATAAGGGAAACCCTGAATCCGCTCTGTGCATCTCTATACTTTCAAGGTTGAGATGAGATGGAGAAAATAATCTGAGAATAAATGTGGGACAAAATGACTTTTTCACCATATGCATAGTACATTCACTGTAATTTTATTTGACCTGATATTTGCTTAAAAATCTCCTTCCACTGAAACATCTGTTAAAATGAATTCTGTTTTATAGCAAGGGTTGATCAGCAAAGTTACTATCTCCACCATGAAGAGATTAAAAATCTTTTATCTGACTGATTTTCATTTTAATCTCAGATGAGAAGAAGAAATAATAAATCACAGCTAGCAATCCATTGCACTTTTCTGTTCTTTACAAAGCAGTTTTGTAATGCAAAACTTGAGAAGTCACTGAGAAGGAAAAGCATCACCTCACTCAAAAAAGTCAAATATTAATCCCTATTTATCCAAAATTTTATATTTTTAAAAGAACTTCTCCTTTGTGCACTATTTTCATCTTCAGAGCTTATTTTCTCATTTCTCTTTTTCTCACTCTCACTTCTTCTGTCATCCAAGTAAGTAACCATGATATTATGTGTGACTTCTAACTGTTTTTCACATCTAATCAATTGCTAAATACATCAGTTTTTATAAAACTATCCTTCTTGTTTACCCAGCATCCTTGCTCATCCTTCTGGACTATGAAACATGTATTTATCACCTCTCTGAATACCTTCCCTCATACCTCTCTCATTCATTTTATTCTTGCAGTGTTTTTGTCCACCTTTCCACTAGCTATAGCTATATAATATCCTCTAAAAAAGCATGTTAGCTTTTCTTCTCTGAAGTTCTAAAAAACATGAGGCAATATTTTTTCTAAGACCGCTCTAAGCAGTGTTTATAGTGGCACTTCTTTAACATCTCTCTGAAATTTCCTAGTTATTGCAAGAATACCCTTTACATCAGTAGTTCATACCTCTCTCCATTTACTGATTTCTCATCTTTTAAATATTGTATGCTCATAACATAAGGACATTTCTTCCCTCTCTACTGACACAAAGAGAAGCATTTCACCTTCTTATTTTTATACTTATGTGTTCTGCAGGAAAGTTGACAATATAGGGTAGCTGACCCAAAACTATACAAAAGTTACAAATAAAACTTTAAATATGTCTTCTTATATAACCAGGTTGTCATTTCTTTTTCTGGAATTTATAATCTATAAAACTTGCTCTTCATTATAATTTTTAAGAAAAAAAAAGAATAAATAAAATAAAACACACTGAGGAGCTACAAAGATATGTTCTCCAAATAAATCACATTTGCAGAGGATCCATTATGTGATTTGATGTATGTTCTATGATCTAACCATGGGAACAAACATCCAGGGCTTAAATTCTTGAGTTCCTCTTATACTGTTTCTCCTGAAATAAATAAACAGATAATATGAGCTAGTAGGCAAGTGCAGATGGCATTAATCCAGAGGTTTTTTTTAATCCAGACTTTTGGGACTCTCCATCCTATTTGCTATAACTGAGTTCAGTGAATGTACAAACTCAAAAAATAATTCCACTGGCAAATGTCAACCTCAAAGATGACAGAATTAAGCTTGTATATAATGTACCTTTTATTTTCATTCACTAAGCTCTCAGAGAGTTGAAATGGACTCATCTGAATATGTTAAAAGAATAAAAAGAATACATTTATGTTAATGTTTTTGATTTAATTCTTCTCCTCGCCATTACAGAAGAATGTTTGACTCACTGACATGTAGCATACGTATCACTGTTTGTATCACCTTTGCATTTGGACCTAAAATGTGAGCTGGAGGCAGCTGTTCCTTACAGATTAGGATTCTTCCAAACCAAACACTTCAAAGTTATCCACTCATTTCTAAATGCCCAATGATTTTTTTTTTGGGAGAGCAAGTTAAAACTAATGTGTTTGTACCGCCAACCAAACAATCAGAACATTTTTAAATCTTCTTACTATCCAAGCTAATTAAAAGTCAAATTAAGTATTTTAATTTTTTTTTTTTCTCTTGTAAGTCTAATATCTGGAAGGAATCAGGCTGGACATGGATGTAGTACAATGCTCTTCAAGAAATGAAAAAGCAGAGAAAGGAGTGGGAAATTGAGCAAAGAAAGAGACACTAATACACTCTCTTTGTTTTAATATAGAGATAGCAAAGCCAGCCCAAGTCCTTTGGACATGTTTGTTCAGACACGTGAAATTTTGTGTATAGCTCAGAGGATGAAGTGCTTCATTCTCAATCTCTTTCATTCACTCTTCTGGTTCTCTCATTTTGCCATTTCATTTGAATTGCAGTGAAATTAACCTGGAAAACATCTAATTTGCCTCACAAAGACTTGGACACAATGACCTTTTAAAACATTTATTAACTCTTCATGCTCATTACTATTAATTAATTAAGGAAATGAAATCCAATGATATTTTGCTACTTTCCTCAGATGATACACCACTCCAGCTGAAGGATAAGACAAGAGCTGACCTGTAATATCTATTGCATTTGCCTTCTTTTGTGGTTTGAGTAGTATCTCCCAGTTATTCTAATGACGTCAATCAATGGTGATTGAGTATAACATTCAAGAATATTATAAAAATATTCAAGAATGCTTCCTCAAAGAGTTTATATCTCAGAATAAACACACTGCATTGGATGATATATTTTAAAGTTTTTCCTTTGATTTTTGTTATCTCTTTTTAATATAATATAGGACAAAATGTGGAATTCATGTGAATACAAGTTAGTAATTCATTCAAGAAACTCTACTGATATCATAAAATGCACATAGTGCAATTTCAGTGATTTATGAATGGCAGCAATACTCTGAGAAAGTGCTCAGATGGGTACTTACTCTGGAGCCTCATAGTTATTTATTAGCTTTTAGCTTTCTGAGTTTCCTAAACAAATCTTTTTTTACCACATGTATGCTTCTCTTTTCCTATAACACCTGTGAAAAGGTGTTATAGGAAATATAGTAATGATGACTTCACACTAGTGTTTAAAAATGCCATACAGTGTGATCTCAATAAAAAGGCTTTACCAGATTATCTAAACACTTCATATTTACCCACACTGTATCTATAAATCCTCTGTTTTGTCTGTATTTTAGGGAGATAGGTTTTCCTTCAAAGATGAGCTAGTTGTGGCTAGCCTAATACCACCTGGCATGATGGTGTGTAAAAGGGAGCCATAGCTTCAAAAGGTTTTTTGAGATATCAGCCAAAGTGTTCTATGGACTTTGCTACTGAAAGGCAGTAAGTGATATCTATTTCTGTGGAACATCTCTGCAACAAGAAATATTCATGAGATGATTGCACTCAGAGATTTTCCAGTATTCTGATTGTTCTGTGAGTTTTCTTAATAATGAGGTATTTGTTTGATGAAAGGTCTTTTCAGTGTTTTTTTGTGCAGTGTTGTTTGTAAGCTACACATGAAAATCACAAGAATTTTGTAGTATTCCAGGAAAAAAATGCATAGCAAAGATTACAACTCCCTTCTTCCTTTACTCTCTGATTAAACTATTAATACTATACTTCTATTTTAAGGGCTAGATTTAAAGAGAGAGAGAGAGACAAAATGGAGAAGTGCATCGGCCTTTCCTTTGCCTAGAAAGCATGAAATGAAATAATGTTAACTCCTGAAATTCTTCAGCTGTTTGTAGGAAGTTAAGTGAAAGACAATCTGTTTGGACACAACCTTTTTGGAGACAACAAGGCCAAAGAAAGAGATATTTCCACATAACCTATTAGATCTTCACAATGAAATGCTGTGGGGGCATTCAAGGGCTTGTGTCATGCTATAAAAGTCGAGTGTCAAGAGCAATGGAATAAACTCCTCTGAAAAGCACAGATCACTGTAAGTTATCCACTTACAGGAGTTGGTGAGGAGACATGTTGATTTTGAATGAATCCCATTCCATCTCATCTCACAATATTTTAAAGGATTTGAAGTCTACTGAGAAGAAAGAGTGGACTTGCTAGGAACAGCAAATCTTCAACACATGCTTTCAATGTTTTCATAGTAATATTTTTGACATCCTAGAAATTATGTAGACATAATTTATTTTAGACAAGGATCTGTTTAGTCCAACAATTTGTAATAAAAATGTTAATTATATATGCAAAATGCCTAGTAGAACGTGTTCCAGAGTGTCAAAGGATTGCTAATAGGAAATTTACAGAACTATCATCAGCCAAGTTATTTTGCATGGTACTACACTTTATCTACTAATTCCTGCTCATAGGGCTGGAAATGCTTGCAGACTACACATATTGCACTCGGTTTTGTGGGCCTGTTTGACTGAGACAGAGCTATGTCGAAGACATCTGCAGTGTGCTCCAGTAGGCATGTCTTAATGATTCAGAGGGCAAATTATTATTAAGTTTTAACTTATATTCTTAAAATTATTAACCTTAATTTCTAATATCAAATTAGTTTATGTTAACTGTCAGACTTTCATCAGGAAGCACTATAACTACATATTTTATGATGTGCATTTTCACAGACTCAGTTAGTGGCAGAAGTTTTGACTTTTGGTTTTACCTCTGGCACAGTATGATTTGAACAATTGTTCCCAGTCCTTTGCACAAGTACTCAGGCTCACTCCATTAACAATTAGCATTAAACTCTCCAGCAAGCTAGCAATGTAATTGTTTCTGTCCGCTTGCATGTGGGTTGGACGTGTTCATTTTCATATTATTATTTTATATTAATGACATATTATTTTCTTTTACTTAATTCATAATTCTTTACATCACAAACTGATTTACGACTCACTTTATTAACCTTGCGTAAATCTGAGATCATCTCCACCTCAGTCTATCTGATAGTAAAATATACAGACATTTGAGTAAATTGTAATAATGTGTTCTTTCTCTTTCTGAAAATGTTTCAGTTGTCCTAAGCAGGATGTTCCCCATTTGATTTTTCAATACTTTCTAATGGCTTTTTTAACAATAATAGCTTTACTCCGGCAGTTTTACACCTAATTCTGTTATTAAATCCATCCTATACTGCAAAGGTTTTCCTGACGTGTTCTTGACACAGACCTTGTTTGATAACTTTTATCCTGGCTTTCATTTTACTTCCTCCACTATTACTGACACTAGCAGAGTTATAAATCCCTGAATGGTTTTATAATGGAAACACTGACACAGTCTTTACCATAACAGTATGTATGGCACAGTGGTAATATTACTGTTGATGACAGATGTCGTTAGCTTAATGACCATAGTTATCTATTGTCATATTTAAGTGAGGTTATTTAATAGAGTTAAATCTATTTTCCTTAATGGATAGAATTAAGAAACTATGTCACATCTACATTAAACATATTACCTTTAATTTGTACAAAGAAACTTATAACTTGAATAATTACTCCTACTTAATATATCATTAACAAGAAATTGACCAGGGCTTAGTAAAGTATATTTGAGATTTCCAGATTTGTTTAGTGTCCCTATTTTGCCTGTCAAATGAGACTTCATTAAACTTTTATATTTAATTTGGTTGAAATGATCTGCAACTGTTTTGTGGGCAATCAGTTGAATTGTGCATTGTGATGATAAAACAAACTTATAAGTGGATAATATATGTAATATACTTAAATATTTACATAGTGTTTTTCTGCAAGTGCTGTTTTGTTTTATGGGTGTCATTCTCAGTCCACTGAAATTATTGTTAAGACAGAAGTCAATTTCAATGAGATTTGGATCTCTTGTTCACTATGATCACTGATTATTTCATCCACTTCTCCTTTTAGTCTTCTTGCAAGTGCATTAACAGCTTTAAAATTAAAAAAAAAAAAACAGTTTTGAATGAAGACAATTATTTGTATCAATTATTTCATTTGTTTTATAATAAGTACTTAGCCCTGTATTTTACTTTACATTTTAAGTGTAACAAATGTTATTATTTAAGATATGAAAAAAAAAGAAAATACAAAAGTTAGGAATGAATTTGTAATTGTCAGAGAGACTGGATAATGTATAGATGGAAATATAGTCTATTGCTGGACAGAGAAAGATCCATCCACTCTAGGCTATTCTAGTGCTCTTCAGCACTTTGGAGTCAAAGATTTCCTTCTGATGGTGCTTATCTTGCTGTTGATCTTAAAATAGTAAATTTCTTCTTTTAAGGGTGTAGCTGTGCACTGAACTCTTCCTTAGTGAAAATATTTTAAAGATACCATATAAAAATAAAAATGCAGAAAATAGAATGTCATAAAATAACCATTTTGAAACCAATTTGTTAATTTTCATGCTGTGTACCTGTATTGCTAAACTATTTTTCCGTATCTTATCCTATACAGTTCATTGTACTTATGCAAAAAGGAAATTGAGAGTTAGTTTAGCTAGGGTTAACAGTTGGTTAGGTTTGTTTTTTGTTTTTGTTTTTGTTTCCAGAAGAAGTAGCACAGATAAGTGGACAATGAAATAAATGATGCTTCTTTTAGCAAGAAGAAAATATTAGCTGTGGACCAATTTTGAACATGTAAGGAAAGGTCCAAATCTAATATGAAGAGAAAGTTTGAATTAAACTTCTTTTTGTATTGAATAAGTCATAATCATACCAAACCTAAGACCAAAGTAATGGGGTTAGTCATGTTGATATTGCCACATTTTTTAATGGGAAGTTTGCCTGAAACAGGGCTGGGACATCAGGTATCCTACTAAATTATCCATTTATGTAACATTATTTATGTAGGCAAATTCTTTCAACCATGAATTGGGAAATTAAAAATATATTAATAACAAGGCCTTCATGATAACTACAGTGATGAACAACACGTAGTTTATATTTAATCACCTCTTATTCATAACATGTCATAATCACCCATCAAAGCAGCAAGAAAATTGTCTAGCCTAACTCCTACACTGCATGTAGTAATGGAAATATAATAGGGGAAAAAGTTCAAGGGGAAAACTCATAGCGTAACAGATGCCATGCCATGCCATGGTGGTCTCAGTGGTCATGTCCGCGCACTGAGCTAAGTCATTTTATTCAAGAACGGATGGATGTGTGAAGGTAGAAGTTACATATTTCAGTTAGTGCTAAGCCTCACATCTCAAAAATCAAGGGTTAATGCTCATAATCATGCAATTTCCTTTATGGTACAATATAAAAATTTCTACCTGATGGTTTTATCTTCCTCTTATTATTGTTTTTTAATCCAGATATATGATTAAATATCAATAGATATGTAGACTTCTATTTTCTATTTAGGTATGCTTTCTAATTATTACCCTAATCTGTGTTAAACATACCTTTCCTTTTAACCTTTCTCTGATTTTCTTGTCCCTGAGGGTGATAAAGGGGTCAGCTAAGATACCTGTATCCAGTCAAAAGTTGTTCCTAATCACTTTACAGGGATGATGCTTTCACCAGTGAGGGAAAGCAGCTTTTCCTCAGAGTAATTCAGTTTTTCAGAAAGGAAGCCTAGTGTAGATCAGATGATCTGGTCTCCAGAGACTCCTAACTTTCATACAATGAAAGGTAATTGAGATGGTGCCTATCCTGGGTAACACTTCTTTTGCACCCCTGATACTCCTGTTTCCTTCCCCAGGAGAACT
>JAUBNY010000007.1:247667-268626 GCA_032275445.1 Crypturellus soui | reverse complement strand
AATCTAGACTAAATCCTTCCTTTCCCTCAGGATTTTATTTAATATTGTGGACAGAGTTAAGCTCATGAGCAGACTGGCTATGCTTTGAAGTTATCACTGAAGTATTTTCTGTGGCTATAATCTATTCTGTTTATTTCTGAAGCTTTTGTAGGTGTAGATGACTGAGATTCATTTCTCCGAGAGCCTTGTTGTATATCACCCACAGTAAAAAAGCTTTTTTGTTCTGTAGAGACCTTTCGCCATGTCCCCTCAGCAAGGTGTTTGCTGTGTCATGTTCATGCTGTGACCTTTGGCAGTGACTACACTCTCCTAATTATGGCTCTGATCCCAGACTTTTCCCAGTCAACGGAAAGTCTCTCATTCATTTCACTGCACTCAGTACAAGCCTGTAGAGGTAGCCCTGCAATTATTTCCTGTTATTTGCCAGTGTCCTGTCCTTTCCTCTAGCTGTTTCTCATTATCATTGGCATCCACTTTGCCAGCACCTGTGGTATTACCAGGACCAGGATTGGGTTGATAAGAACTTGCTGCTTCAATACAAAATCTCAGTGGATGATGGCATCAGTCATAGATGCCACAAAATCTGCACAAATAGCACAAGGAAGCCAATTGTATAATTATCACTCTAGTCAATTTAAGTATGGGAATTTCCATGAGCTTCAATAGGTCTATCCATACTCCTATAGCTGTACAGATACTGCCACCATGCAGAACTGTGGGAGAGAAACTGCAAATTGAGACAAAAAAAAATAATTTTTGCAGATTCTGGAGGGGAAAAGAAAAGAGAGATGGACATGTCAATGATCTCAACAAAAGAAATATAAAACTGCTAATAAAGTTCTAAGCTTTTTTTTTTTCTTTCTTATTTGCCCATTTTCTTATCATCTGACAATTTTGTATTAAAAAAGTGAGTTTTTGAACAAAGTGCACTGGAAACTATTCTTTTCTCTTCACCCCTTCTGCCCCTCTTTGTAAAGCATAAGGCTAATCCAGCCTGTGAAAACTTCCACATATTTTAGAAATCATGGACCTTTATGACTAATTTCCTGTGCCAAATTCTAATTGCTTTAATTCTACATTGCTGGAGAGAATTTGAAAACAGGATTTCTTGAGAACAAAATTAACTTATATAGCGAATGAAAAGATAAATCATATTAGCTTAATTAAAGTATATTAACATTTTTGTTGCATTTGAATAAAAAATCAGACACAATGAAAGCAGGTTTTTCATAAAGAGACAATTTATGGAAATTTATGAAGATTTTTGGAACTTGCAAAATTCCATTACTTAACATCTTTATTAAGATCTTTACAAGCATACATAATGAAAGACAAAACACAATATTTAATAAATGGATGTATGGTTAGTGTTGTATTGATTCAAAATAAGAATAATATATGGAAGGTAATATAAGGAAAAGGATAATCAGTAGTTAAAAAATGAAAGTGTTATTTGAGCTTTTGTGAAGACTGTTAAAGAAACAGAATAAACAAACACTGCCCTAAACTGCCTTCAGAGTCAATGCAGCAGTGACATAAAAAAAAAATTCCATGTGCGAATGTTCTTCTGACCATGGTTTATGTGAAAAATTATCATGGGTAAAGGATTCATATTTAACAGGAATTCTCATTTAAACCTAAATTCATCAGATTGCTAGGAACAAATTAAGGTGATTACCTGTCAGCAGCGCTCAGGCTAATGAACATCATTTCAGTGTTTCCTTATTGTCTTCCACTAATCAGCTTTCTTATACATCTGTGCTTCGTTTAAAAGTTGAGAACATCACGAGCTACATTTCTATTTTCTCTTTATGAAATAGCCTGTAAAATAGGGGTATCGTCAATGGTAGGATATCCTGGTTCTATTGTCATGCAAAAGGGTAATATCAACAGCTTCATATTATCATACTTATGCCTGAATCTTTTCCTTAGCTTCAACCATTTTTTTCTATTCAGTTATTTCAGTATTCTGTAAGTAAAGGGCAAATTAACTGCTATTATACGTGAATATATGTCTAAAATAAGTATCTAATTTCGAACAAGTTTTTGATAGTTTATAATTTCTTTTTGCTCCAGTGAAGTACTTCCAATCCATGGACTCTCTTTGTCCTGATACTCCAGAGCAGTGTAGTGTGCAGCATTTGCCTCCCTTTTGCTTAGGCAGATAAGACACGGAGCCGATAAGCTGGTGGGCGAGTTGACAGCAGAATTCTGTCAGAACTTCAAAAAAAATTGACTGTCTCTATTAATTTTGTAGTTTTGCTAGTAAGTTCCTTTCCAAGGCTAAAAAACATTCCACTAGAATCTATTCTGCCTACCTCTTACTCTAACGACACAAAACATTTGTTTTTTGCCAGTTCACTGTTGCTTTATGGTCATGGTCAGAATAGGTCCTAAAATTGGAAAAGCTTTAACCAGCCATTGCCCACAGAGCTACACTATATAAATAAGAGTTTTGGACCCAGCACTTCCCTTCTCCAGTCCTGACACTGTCTAAACCCAGTGGCAAGAATCTTATTTCATCTGGGTGAATATGTCCTCTACATTTTTATTTTTTTATGATAAAGCTATGGTTATTTTTAGTAAAAGGGCATACAATTCCTTCCTCCGCTCAGTTATCCCGATATAAAAGATCTAGGAAAACTACACTGTTTCCATATTATACATATTATAGAGAGACAGATAGATAATATACACATAAAACTTAAACCTTTACCTACTTTAGGATGATTGTCCCAGTTCCATCCCTCTAGCTGCCTCCTATCCCTGAGCATGCATTTAGGTAAGGTATCCAACTCAGTAAATGTCTTTCTTGGCAACAAAAATGTGAAATAAGTATAACACTTATTTTAAAAGCTATTCATTGATTGTAAGATGCTGCTTTTCATAATTCATAAGGGATGTGTCATGTCACTTTTTGTTCTGCTGTTTACAATTGTTCAATTATAATATGTCAAAATCCATTTGACAAAAATGATTGATTGGGATAGATCCTGAAACAGGCAAACCATTTTATCTCAAAAGATCCTAAAATTTTTGCAGATTTTGAGTTTGGTGAGATTTTCTTGGAATGAACATTGAATGGCCTGAAATAATAATTAATCAGATATATATAATTCAAATATACACTTTTGGATCATTATGTTGAGATGATACATTGAATCTTACTTTTCTACTACAAAGTTACTAAAGAGTACCGCGTCTTGACTGGTGTCACCCTTACTGGAGCACTTTTACTGGTGTCATACAACCAACATGTGCAACTTGAAAAATAGAAACAATTCGGTCTACATAGAATAAAGGAAGTGGGAACACATAGCACAGAATATGTTCTGACCAGACAGGTCAAACCAGAGAAAACAGTCAGGGCTATATCTTAAACGTGGGAGCACTTCGAACAGGAGACACACAATGCGGGTCCTAGAAAGGAGGAGTCTTCTGCTTAAATAATGACACAACCCCCTGTTATATTAGACAGGGAATCATGTCTAAAAGGGTTTAAATTCCCTTCTGCTTTCAGACAGCTGCTTCAGCGAGCTGAGGGTGTTTGTGCTGTCTAACGTACGTGGAGAAATTGGAAACATCTGTTGCCAGTCCTTCTGCATTCAGTTCTGTAGAACAATATGCTCAACTGATCTGCAAATGTATTCAAAACCATAATCTCAAGGTCTAGGCCCAGGAAGTAAGCAGCAGAAGTGCTGGCAATAATAATACAGTACTCTGAGCTGTTCTGCTAATAAACAATAAGGGCAATTACTAGGCATAAATTACCAGCCCCAATTCATAGGCTAATTATGTCCCTTTACTAGTGTTCCTCTCATCTTATATTATGCGGTTTTTAGACAGAGGTGGGAACAGTATAAGTGTTTGACCTCCAAGCATCCTCTCAGTGAATGAAATTCCATCTCTGAAAGGCAGGAGGAGACTATTAATTATCTTTCTAAAGACATTCATATCCATTTAGAAGATAGGGGCCTTCTCCCTTGCTATTTGCTGAAGATCAGCCCTAAATGGTTGATTTGCTAAGCTGGAGTACGGAAATTCTTGCAAAGGTTCACAGTCCACTTCAAATGTCAGAAGACTTTCAGATAGTGCTATTTTCACAGTTGCTGAGGGGAAAAAAAAGTTTAAGTTAGCAAAAAAACTAATTATAAAAGCCTGACAACACTGAATTTCAAAGAGGTTTTTTTTTTTTTTTAGGAATTTTAGGAATTTATGAATATGACCCCTATCAAAGGAGGAACGAAATGGAATATGCATAAAATGATATATAATACATTCCATTGTATTTTGAGGGTTATAAAGATGAAACAGAATGTTTTGAGTAAGTCATAAGCAATATATTAGAATAATTTGTTTTATAAATAATTGTAAAATTATTTACTTCAAAATAGAAGTAAATATCATTCCAGGAAAACAAAATGATGCACTGTAGTGTAAGGGACTCCTCAAATTTGAAAATCTTTTTAAGTGAATATCCATGAGAATTGTAAGGAATTTTCTCAGTGCCAAGAATCTCCATTATATTTTTTAGCAGTATTTGTTCTCCTTGGAAGCTCCTAGGTCTGAAGTATGTAGTAACTCTCTTTGGAGTTGTGTCTCTAAATTTCTTTTTTTTTTTTAACTGAATCACCAATGTAATTTTTCTGCAGATATTATTCTGACCTCTTCAAATCTTGGGAAAACTCCAACTATTGGGCTGAAAGGAAAGCGATTCAAAGCTAGGAAATTAAAATTATCTGTGTAATATTATTTCCCTCATTTATGACATAGAAACAAGTTTTAGCATGACCTTCTGAGACAAGGGATTATGTTGATTATGTTTGGAAGAACCATAGTGATTGATGATCAATCTCATGCTAACAGGTGATATATGTTATACTTACTTTTTCGAATAGATAATATAAAAATTCAAAAGTCTAACAAGATTTATTACATTTATTTTGCAAAGAATATGTATATCACAGTTCGGTCAGCCACTCTTTCTTAAACTATAACAATTTTTTAAACACTGCATTTTAACTCAAACCACAAAGGTTTTTTTAAGTTTCTCGAAAGGTATTTGAAGATGATAAGAGAGAAGGACAGGAGTAAAGAAAGAAGCACCTGCCCTGGGTTTTCTTATCCTTATTTAAAGGAAAAAGAGGGAAAGAAAATCTCTAACAGACTGAAATGGCTCAGGGGATTGGTAATGGGCTATGGAGTTATATAGCTCTAGGTCACCATTTCAAATCTGGAGTTACTAATTAAAGACACAGCACACTCTGTTATTTGTATTTTTAAGGTCTATAAACTTCTTTGGGCTTCTTGGTTAATGACTTGAATTAAATTGATTGTGAAAAGGAACGTCTGTCCTTGGATGACTTTAGTGAAGACTGAGGTAAGGAGTTGTTTTGCAGTATAATAGTAATGATTATGTTATTAAACTTGCAAAAATAAAAATTTCAATTCTGAATATATTCATTGAAATGATGCAAGGATAGCTTGTTTGGAAATAGGATTACCTAGAACGACACTAGAATGTTTATAGGCACTTAATGATATCTATTCAGTTACATTTTCACCTTTTCTTTTTCTATAATTAGTATTTTCTCAGGTCAAAACTCATATATATATGTATATGTAGGAGTTAGAACAGCAGCATAATATTGGATATAGAAATAGAAGCATTCATGATTGAAGACTTGAAAAGGCAGGAAGAAGAGGCCAGACACACTGGTGCATGGGTGTTTTCTACAGACCAAGAAGAAAAATAATCAAGCAAACAAACAAACAAAAAAGTGGGAGAGTATTGAAAACCTTAATTCTCAATTTTAGCTTATGTTTTACTGTAGCTGTACTTTAGAGAGTATGCTTTTATTCAGAGTTTAGAGTAAAAGCCATAGAATTTTTTATCACTCAAGAAAAGTTGCTAGCAGGAAAACTATAAGTATTATTTTAAGTGATTTAGTTCTCACAGTAATTAAGAATTTGGTCTTGCGGACTATTTCTTGTAAAGTAGTCTCTAACTGCATGGATGACTGAATTCAAAACTCATTTCCAAAGGGTTTTGTAGGTACATAAAATTCAAGATTGAGAAACTTGTTAGATAAATATTTTTTGCATTGCTAACAACACTCCTTTATCCTGTCTTTCATGCTACTAGCTGCATATTTTATGACCAGCTTCTCCTCTCTGTTGTAAAATGGCTGCATTTGTGAAGAAATTATGGGGTTTAACAGAGGACTCTCACAATTCATCTTCCATCTTCTGGGAATACAAAGTATCTTATCTTTCAGAAACTTATTGGAATAAAGTGTTTAACTAAAAAGGGAAAAAATGAGGTGCAAATGGATGGATATGACTTTTTTCTATGCCTACTTAAGACCTGAATAACATAATAGAGCTTATTGCATTTCCATTTTTCTAGAGGATGGGAGAGAGCCTGAATGACACAGATGGAAATATGGAGTCCTTAAAGATTTTTAGTTCCCCTTTTCTATGTTGGAGTGTGTTACATCTTCCTTACTTTCCCCAAATATGTTTTCATTCTTAGTATGAAAAATGTTTTTGGAAGTTCAGGAAAAGTGTACACTCTTGCAGACTCATTTTCTACAGAACACTTGGACTGCAATTTGGATACTGCTCTAAATAGCCAAATAACCCTTTTGTCTCTTTTTCCTCAGGAGTCTATTTAATTGTTGTACATATTAAATTGCTCAAAAATATGTTCTTTCACTTGTCTCATCTAGCTTAAATTCTTTTACCAATCTGCACTGATTGGTACTGATTCTACACTTGGGGCTTTGTATCACTGGTAAGTTAAAAAGATTATTGCAATCTTTCCTCCCATGTTTTTATAAACATGAACAACATTCATATCTCTCATTGCATCCTACCTTCTGGGGACATGTTTTTATTGTTTCTAAAAATGGAAAAGTGCATTACATTCTTGTTCAATTTGGCTATGCCTAAGCATGAGAAAAATGGGGGCACCTACCACATGCCCCATCAACTCAAGATTGGTCTGCCAAAAGTGGAAAAATAAATCTAATGACTTTCAAACACTTCTTGTTCTCTCTCTCTTTTCTCTTTCTCTCGCTTTTCTTTTTTTTCTTTTTTTTATCTTTTGATCAAGCAGAATGCCACAGTGAGGAATGGACGCAACATGTTCTTCTCTCCCCATGTCCAGCTGGAACCAGCCTCTGGACTCTTCTTTTTGTCAGGTCATATCTTCCCATCATGACTCCAGATGGTACATTTGTTTCCCTCTTACTTTTCTTCTTTTTTTCTTTTTTTTTTTTTTCCCCCCAGCTCAGTAGAAAGGTGCCCAAAGCAATATTCTATTATTTTAGTGTGAGAGCTCTCTCTAGTGGTAAGGATATTATGTTCCTTTTCTTTGCCTGAG
The DNA here is from genome assembly GCA_032275445.1 of Crypturellus soui. Taxonomy (NCBI): domain Eukaryota; kingdom Metazoa; phylum Chordata; class Aves; order Tinamiformes; family Tinamidae; genus Crypturellus; species Crypturellus soui. The sequence goes on along the minus strand of JAUBNY010000007.1, from coordinate 261,239 downwards.
CGGTAAAATATCCCAAATGGCTGACCTTTCCTACTGAATTGAACCTGACTTTTTCCCTCAACAAAAGCAATAATACTTCATTAATACTGGCACATCTCTTAAAACAATTTCCTAGTTGTTCATTACATATTTTTTACTTACGTAATAACATAAAGACAAACATCTTTCAATTTAAAATGTTAAGGTTTATGTATGTTGACATCTTAAAGACTGGAGCCTGCAAATGCTTTGAGCTTCTAATGTCAGACATTCATGTATGAGGAATGAGAGGGCACTGAGGATACGGGCTGTCATTCTTGTGATTCCTCATGGGAAAGCTTTGAAGAATTGACTCTTATTAGAATAAACAGGAAGGCCTGTCCAGATTGCCCATTACAGGTGTAATTTAGGTTAGCAGGAAAGATTTCAGGTGACGAAAATGATATATTTTTAATTATATATTTTTACCAATGAGAGGCACACTAGAATTTATCTTAAGGTATGAAGAAAATCCTTATTATTACTAAAACGTATAATATAGGAAGATATCAAAATAACAGAAATGTGAAGGAACAGTAAAAAAAAAATACACGCAGCTTTTATAAACAGGCAAAATTTGTAACTTTTAACATGCTTATAGTTAGACACAAGATTGTCTAGCTTGGAGGCCAAATCAAATTTAGAAAAGTAGGAAATCCTATCAGAAAAATGCCAATGTTTCATATCCTCCCATTTCAAAACAATGTTTTAAATCTGAAAAGAAAAACAAACCTAAAACCAAATAAAATGTTTAAAGAGTAAACAAAATGCTTCAGGTCAATGAAAAGTCTTGATTTAAACAACCTTTTTCACAAAATCTTGGTTGAGAAATTGGACTGAAATGGAATAATTTGAACAGTTCTACATACAATGCGATTTAAAATAACCTTTAAATTAAACATAAACACAGTTGTGTCTAATTTGAACTTAGGACTTGATTAAAATTAGACTAGTCTCATTCAGATGTGTATGTACAATAGGAAATGACTAGAAAATTGCCTCCATGTCAAGCTGCAATTTAGCTTCTAGTTTCTATATAGAAAATTATCCACAAATTCTCAGCAACAATGTAAGAGAATATATGCAGTGGTAAAGATAAATAAATCTGAATTGCTGTTTCCCAAATTATAATTATCTTTAGAATTCTCTTTGTGCCATATTGTCCTTACAATTTTCTGTGGTTTTTCAGTCATGAGTATATCTGTATTCTCTACCGATCCTCCATTTCCTCAAGAGGTAGGTAAGAAGGTAAGAGTTAAGGCTGGCAGAAGACTGCTCTGCAGGGCAGATGCAGGGATGGGTTCTGGATGCTGTGCAGTGTACACCGTGCCTGATACCTTTTTTCCAACAGAATTGATTCCCAAACTGCAATCCCATTTTGAAACCCTTCCTCAGAGGTCATGGTGGTGGGGAAACCCATAAGCTTCATAAGAACCCCCCAAACATATAAATAACCCTATTCAAAGAATGCTGAGACTTGACATTTTCTCCCCAATGACAGCAAATTAAACCATTTTTTATCTGTAAATCATCTCAGATATTCCTATGATGAGCAAGTACTTGCAGTTTCATTTCTGCTTATCCTTGCAGACTCTCAAATCATTCTGAAGCCACCAGCATTTCTAAAAGCAAGACACATTGATTTCCTCATTATATTAGCAAACGGCAAGTTAAGCAAATTTCAGAACTCTTTTCAAACTCCAGAGTCTGTTCAGAAGTGATAAGACAAGACATCATATTCGACTCTGTAAGCTTTTGTGTGGAGATAGTTCTCAGCAAAAGTATTTCTGCCTAAGGGATAGGGGAAGGAGGGGGGGAAGAAAGAAGAAGAAAAAAAGAGAGAGAGAAGGAAAAAACTCTTTCCTTCTTCCAGCTGGAAAGGAAAGGAAGGAAATTCTTATTCATTTACTGTAACTACTTTACTTGCTTTTTATATGCAGGGAAAACAGAGAATTTTATATGCTAAAATTGACTTTTTCACCAAACCTACCATGCAAAATTGTCCTAACCTCAACAATGCTTATCAAAGGCACACAGGCAAAAAAAAAAAAAAAAAAGAAAGATCATGATAGCAAATTACTCTTGTTCACAAAAGGAAGTGGCAATGACTTTCTCCTGAAAAAATTCTGAAAAAAGTTCTAATACGGTATGTAATAAAATCACTTCAACAAGCAAATTGTCTTTCCATTTGTCCAGCAAATGGTTTTCAGTTTGTTTATTTATTTTATTGCCTATTGACTAACTTTAAAATAATTACCACTTCTATTACATTTCATACATATAGTTGGCTATATGCAGCTGCTACATTGATAATACAGAGGAAATACTTGCTACCAGTGCACTGCAGTGTTTTTGACAATCCAGACTGAAAATACGTTCCACTTCAGATTTCAGTACATGATAGTCATAACAAATAGTGATTACTGTGGCAATGGAATTATCTTATTGTGTAAATCCCACATCTCTTAAAAATAGACTTGAATGATTTTTACAAGGAAATATAAGTGGGAAGCATATTTATCCCAAAATAACAGTCTCAATTTCTACTTTTTATCCAGTAAGTGCTACTTAAAGTGTCCCAAATGGAGAACTCTGTCACTGAGATAAGCAGAAAAATGCAATCACTTCATCTTTTCTTTCTGCATTTCTTTGTTTGTGTGTGTGAGTGTGACTAGTGTCAATTCGGAAACCCTACTTCTTTATCTAAAGTATTTTTTATATCAAATTATACCTAAACTCAGCTTTTCTCACAACCCATAGAGCTTGAAATATTTTGCTGATGGTCTTCTGTGATCTCTCAGTAGAGAAGGAAATTCTACTTGCAGTAGCAGCATCACTTTACAAACAGTCTCACCTTGTGAAAGATTATTGAATCATATTCCATAGAGGAAAGTTCTTCTTTGCGCTTGTGTACAAGCACAAAAAGAGCAAGGTGTATGCAAAACAACATGACTAACAAAATCTAAATTATCTCAGTGGGAAAAAAATTCATTATCTAAATATCATTTGTGCAGCTTGACTCCTGAAACAGAGGTTGGGAAACTTCTGCTTAAGGTATCCTTATCGTCTTTTCAAGTAAATATATATTAAAAAAAAAAAAAAAAGTTCTCTTGATCTTTGGATGAATTCTCACAGTGTAGGGTAGCTGCACACCTTCTTTGTCCCATGCACCTGGCTAATTCTATTTCAATTTTAATAGACCAAGGCAGATACCTACTTTTTCACTCTACATTGATTTGCTGGGGAAAAAAATTCTGTGCTACTCTGAAGTGCCAAACACCAACAAGATACAAGGGCATATAGAGGCAAAGTGGCTCTACTTTATATTTGAAAAGGTACAAGAGTATTTTAGCTAAAACATTCAGTTACACAGACTCAAGATATACTGACCTCTGCTCCTTGAGGCTTTGGCATGTGCTATGTACAGCAGTGAAATGTCTCCCACAATATTAGCTGTGGAGAAAGACTGCTGAGTTGACAAGGAGGTCAGTCAAATCCCAAAGCTAGAAATCGAACAGACTAGGTAATGAAGAAACAACAGTAGCTGAGTTGGAAGACGTTTCAACTACACACACCTACACAACCATTAAATCTTAAGAGTACAGTTTTAAAGAATGAAAATGCCAACGGCTGGTAAAACATAATAGTAACTTATAGAACTATAAATTAAAAGAAGGTTGTGAGTGATCTGAAAGGTCAAAAGAATATAAAATTGAGGTCTTTGGAGAGTCGTATGTTTCCGAACTGTGGGGGAAATTCTGCACCTTAAGCAAAAAAGGCCAAACTTGTCATTAATACACTTTTCTTTGATAAATTGTTCTTTCATTTTTGATTCATGAAGTGAAGAATGTAGTGCATTTGCTTTTTGATTTGTGTGTGTGAATGTAACTTGAAAAATGAAAATTACATTATTAACATCTGTACTCCTTCTTTGTAGAGTAGAGTTTATACAAAGATTTCACATGATTTAGTTTCCTGATAAATACTATACTTTAAAACATTAAAATATTTACAGATATCAAGTTCTAAGAATGCAAAAGCAATAAAACTCATGTACATAGTTACAAAATGTTAGTAAACAGAGTGATGGAATTTTTCTCTTCATTGTGGGTCATAAAGTTCACCTTTACAAGCTGCTTTCTTTCAGGAGCTTTATCTTTAAGATGCACGCAGATGCTCAAAATAAATTTACTTTTAGCAAATCACACAATTCATCCTAAAGCATAGCTCTTATTTTTTCTGTTGAAATGTTTTGATTCAAATCTAAGCCTTTATTTTGTGTAATATGACTGTCTTTAGTCATCTTTATGCATTTTCAGTCTGCTGGCTCAATAACCAATAAAAAATTAAATGACTCTCTAGACATGTTTTTTTTTTTTTTTGGTCCTTATTAAGCAAAAAGGACTGTCTATTAGCTTTCATATCATCAGTTAGTAACTTCACAAAGACTTTTTTGGACTACCTGAGTATACTCTTACATGAAAATTTGCAGTGTTTGTGATCTTTTGAATTATACACTCTATTTGGTCTTTAGTACCTATTTTCCTTATTTAGATGCAACTTGAATTTTTTGAATGACATCTTCCTAATTCTACTATTATGCTTTACTTTTCTGCTTAGTTATGCTGCTTTCCCCTCTATCTGTCTCAAATCCTTCTTAATAGCTATTATACTGAGACTGTACTCCCACTATGTCATTCTTTACTAATCTTGAAGCAATTTGTATGTACTTATCTTAGTTACCTTTTTTTTATATCTTCTGCATTTTTGTGTTGTTCCTCACAATGAAGTCTAAACAACACATGACATTTTCTTGTTCCTTTAGAGATACTGAATATGAGGCAGCTGTGGCCATCATTTTAGGGTGTTTAGCATTTACATGAAAGCATAATTTTCTGGCATCTATCACTGATTTTGATTTGAAAGTGTTAATACAGATTGGGCCAGATATCTTATTTCACTAATGTGATTAGTTGTAGCAGCAGGCAGTAAGCTACTTAAAAATGATACATATATACATATTCAGCCAGAACTGAATATTTCTATCCTGATTCAGTAGTAAATGTTGCAAGAAAAATCTTCTAAAAACAACTCCATCCCACTTCCTACTATTTTCTTCTAAATGGCGTCATGCTGAATGTCAGGGATCAACAGAACCTATTAACATACTAAGCAGTCAGAACTTTAATAAAGCTAATTCTAGGCATGATAGGTAAAAACAAGACAAATACTTTATCCAATTGTATATATACTATTATTATTATCTGATCTAGGATACTTCTAGCAGGTAATTAAAGTTCAAATTATAATACGCCAGTGTCCATAATTATTCTGCATGTCTTTCAGATGTCTGTCTTATCAGCTCACTATTGATCTTTACAGGAACTGAGTTAAGAAAAGAATTATCAATTATCTTCACCCCTGAAGTGGAGCATGGCTGAGAAAGAAAAAAAAAAAAAAAGCAAAAAGGAAAATGAGATAAAAGGAAAAATAAAAAAAAATAAATTTAAAAAATGGAAAGAGAGAAAAGATAGGAAAAGAAAAAAAATGATAATGAAAAAGGAGAGAAGGGAAAAGCCGGGAAGAGAAGGGGATGGGAGGAAAAAGAGAATGGAAATGGGAAAGGAAGACAAAGGGAGAATAATAGGAGAGGGGAAAAAAAAGAGAGAGAAAGAGAGAGAGAGAAAAAATAGAAGATCTATTCCCTTCCTGTGGAGATGTGGAGTTCTCTCCATGACTGGTCATGGAATTCAGCCTGGTGCTATGAGCCAGAGAAGGCCTACGAATCTGAAAAAATAAGTTAGTATTTTTCAAGTAATCTCCTATTTGGTAGTTAGTGTTCGAGTATATTTAGTATGCATTGTTAAGGTTAAAGTGACGTGCTTGCAAGGTGCTAATTTTAAATCTAAAATTTAATACAAACAGGAACTTCCCATTCAATTGCAAGATAATACAATTTTATGACAGCTGTAGTGCAACTGGCTTCAAAAATGGTCAATCTTTAACCCTGGTGTGCTGATAATACAAGTAAAGACTGGATTTGCATAATTAGATGATGTAATATATTATTATCCATACAATTGGTAAATGCTTTACACCAGTTTTAATGGCTAGCTTAACTGTAGTTAACTGCATGGTTTTGTTCTGTGCAGAGGGTATTTCACTCCTAGTCAAGCCAGGAACACCCCTTGCTACTTTGCAGAATTCCCAAAGCCTTCTTTCAAAACAGTTATTGATGTTTTCCAGCCTCATTAGGTCCTTGCCATCTGCTGCCTTGATGACTTTGCAATGAAGGGTTAGTGATTTAGGATACTTCTTGACAGTATCAAAGATTTTCTTTTTAACTTCCTTGTTCTGTACCCTGTTCTATTGATGAGTCCCTCTTGCTTTGTATCTCCCAATCAAAGTCCCTGCTTTCCACTCATTCACTTTCACTGTATGATATTTCCTTGATTTTAGTGCTTATCTCCCCTCCACAATGCCTCGTGCCTCATACATTATCCATGTTTATTCCGTGTACCTTATTTCTAATCCTGATACATGACGCCCTGTTTCCAAGATCATACTTTTAAATCCTTCCAGTATTATTAACATTATTTGTTTCTTTTTGATAATATCTCATATGTTATAAAAAACTGTTCAATAAATTTAGCATGTCCATACAAACTTACTCTGTATTTTTATTGTAATTTATCCTTTCTACAGATATAATATTTAGCTTGTTATTTCAGAAAACCAGTAGACAAGAACCTCCACATTACAGAGCAATTGTCTGACAGTAACCAAAACATCAATCCTACCTTGGTAGAATGAAATAATCATATGTATGAACAAGTGTTATTTAACAAGTGTTATTGTCCAGCTCCAGTTTAGTCTTTTCCTTTTTTAATTATGCTTTTGTGTGGGCAAATAAAAAGGAGGAAAAAATCCATATAGAGAAATAACACTTACAACTTTATATTATGTAAAACTAAAAAAAAAAAAAAGTAAACAAAAAACAAACAAAACTTTTGAAAACAGAATATTTGAAATACTTGAATTTGAAATACTTTACCAAACATCTTCAAGCTTTTTCCTCCATTTCGCTCAAGTATCTGATAGGCAAGTAAGATTTTTTTTTCAGATGTTCTCCCTTTTTGGAGGATTACTTTCCTAGAATAATGGAAATTAATTGAAGACAGTCCAGAAGAGATTAAAAATGATAACCAAAGGTCTAGAAAAGATCATGTTTGACTAAAACTAGTAAGAAATAGATTTATTTTGTCTGAGAATAGGACTCAGAAGAAATATGGCAACAGTTTTCAAATGTGTAAAAAACATTAGTGGGGACAAAGTAGAATAAAGAGTTTTCTTTATTCTCTGTAACTAAAAATAAAGGGTAAGGGCTTTATATTGGAGATTCACATTGGAAATTAGGGAGAATATAAAAAAAAATCCGGATATAAGAACCATTTAACACTGCAAGCATATGTTGGGAGGGTCTAGGATTTCTGTCACAAGAAGAGTTTAACAAGACAAACATCTGTCAGGAATGCTCTGGCATATTTGACCCTCCTTATGAGGCAAAAAAAAGCCATGGGTTAGCCTTATTGCATATACATGCAGTTAGGTTAACCGGCAAGAGGCTGTTAGTTTACAGGAGGTACGAGCCTGTCTTACCTGCTACCTTGCTGTCTATATCCTTGGAATTCTGGAAAGGAAAATTGCTTCCAGAGAGCTAGCAGCAGATAACCAAAAGGATCAAGGGAAGTTTGGGGCAGGATTATCTATAATACAATATAAGTAGGTAGTAATACCTTAGCTCTGGTACCAAAAGTGATCAAAGGAATCTACCAGAAAAAAAAAAGTAACTTCTGCAAGATAGAAAACAGTCTAATAGTCTCCTCCTGCTTCTCCTCCTCCTCCACAGATGCAAATTGGGATAAAGACAGAAAGGAAATTTTTCTCCCAAGTTTTCCTTCCCAGTAATTTGAAATAACTAAATAGCCCTGCTTTCTCCCTCTATGACTCAGAATGTAACTTATATTACAAAAACTGTAATTTCTAATAGCCTAAGTACAGTTATTAAATGAAACTCATTCCTCTTCCTGAATTTCATATAGTTGTTGTTGTTCCCTGCAGAATAATTCCATCCAACAGCTTGGACATCTGGCTGTCAAATACCCTTTTCCAAATTACACACACAGTATATAGCCAAAATTTCTAGAGATAATCTATACAGCACTCAAATTTTGTTCCAATTATAATCCTTTATTTAGTGCTTTCTTATTTCTCTTTTTTCTTTAAATAAATGACTTCATATGACTTAGAGCTTTATATGTATACATATATATGTAAAATCTGGAGAAAAGGACTACCCTAGCTTTCTTCAATTAAAAATTTTGTTAATTATTTTTAAAATATTTGAAGGAACTGGAGCATTTATCTTATGAGGAAAGACTAAGCAAGCTGGGCCTGTTCAGCCTTCAGAAGAGAAGACCGAGAGGAGATCTAATCAATCTGTATATATACATGAGGGGAGAATGTAGGGACGATAGGACCAAACTCTTCTCAGTGGTGGCCAGTGACAGGATGAGGGGTAATGGGTGCAAGTTGAAACACAGGAAGTTCCATCTCCAAATGAGGAAGAACTTCTTCACTGTGAGGGTGACGGAGCCCTGGCACAGGCTGCCCAGGAGGCTGTGGAGGCTCCTTCTCTGGAGATCTTCCAAACCCGCCTGGATGCCGCCCTGTGCCCCGTGCTCTGGGTGTCCCTGCTGGAGCAGGGGGTTGGACTAGATGATCCCTAAAGGTCCCTTCCAACCTTAACCATTCTGTGATTCTGTGTTTTAATTTGAATATAGTTTTGCATTTAAGTCCTGCTAACTCTACAGAGCATAAATATAGTCAAATTATTTTGACAAATTACTTCTTTCCCTGGAAATAGTAATCAAATGAAATATCAATTATATTAGTTTTCCTTACATTTATGCCTTCCCTCTCCGAAGCATGGCTGATGTTTTGGTGTAGTCCTGCTATACCTCAAGGCTAAAGACATTTCCACATGCAGGCATCACACAAGACACAGGAGTGAACTGCATGTTGGGCCAGAAGGACTATATTCCAGAAGAGATTACTTCAAAAACGTGACAAAGCACATTTTATCTTCACTAATCTGTCATGTGTGTCTACCATTATTTTAGGAATACATAAGGTACATAGAGTTTAGAAGTAAGTTTAAGTCATGTGTTAACTACAATTGTAGAGACCCTAGTTCTATTTTTGGTACTTCGTTTTAGCAAACTTTAATTTTCAATTTAAGGAACTGAATATTAAGATCTAATTAAATGCCTACTAGCAACATCTGAGGAACTTGTTCTTGCTGGAGTCTTTCTTTGTGTCAGGGAGTACTTGAGTATCTAGATGCTAATCTCTATCAATAAAGATCTAGGATCATGCCAATGATGTGATCATAGACCTGTAATAAAACACAGAAAATCTTTTGGTTTGGAAACAATTGATTCAGGAAATATGGCTGCTAATGTTTTCTTCTATTTCATTGTGATTCTGACTGCAAATGTACATTTTGTCTGAGCTCCTGTAATATGAGAGATTTTTCTATTTTTTTTCCAAAAAGCTGTATCTGTAAGTTACTACTGCAGAAAAGGCCACTTTCTACTGCTTTATTACCTGTAACATGTCCTCAAGAGAGTATCATTTTAAAAGGCTTCAGACTGAAAATAAAATAACCCTCATAGTTTTTTACAAAGTCAATAGGCTGCCTTTGTAGAGTGGAAAAAAAACAGTTCTAGGTAAATAAAGAAAATTTCTGACTCTCTCTCATATGTACAAAACCTTCTGCTTTCATCACATATACATTTTTTTCCCTTCATGGTTCAGTGCTTTTCATTTCTTCTAATCTGTATATGAACTCAGCTAATGTGTGCCTATGTCTCACCAGCTTTTCTGGAGGCACTCAGACGATATTGATGCTCACTGATTCTTGGCTAACGGGCACCTATTTATTGTCAAGTGCCTCTAATAGTGGGCACTGTACAGCAAAAGTGGACAGAGCCCAGGAGCGCTCAGCTGGGAGCTGATGGTCTTTTAGTGAATATCAGTGATAGTGAAGCTCAAGCCAAGAAATTTGAGGAAAACCCTACATGAAAGGCATTATTTTTGCTTAATATTGTTTGCTCAACACTGCCATAAAAAGAATCTGTGCACCATCTCATTTCTTAGATCTTTTACTTATTAAAAAATCCTCTTGCCTTATGAATATCACTAAACACAGTAAAATGATTAAGCAACACCATGTTCTGTATATATCACTGACAAAATAAGGAGGGCCTGAGGGACACCTTGCTCATGTTCTTTTACTGACTCAATTCTAGGTAGATTTTCTGCTCTTGAGGATGGGTTTATTTCAAGGAAGTCTCATGTATTCTAGAAAAATACACTCAAACTTTAATTCTGGAGTTCCAGGAACACAATTACAAGTCTAGATATATACATAGAAATACAATTCCACTTATTAGCTCTCACTTTGTAACTGAACATCCTTTTGTAAGTGATTCAGTCTCACTTGGAGTGGTGTATGGCAGCTTGGAAAGTCTTTTAACAGCATGTGACAATCTTGACATTAGCTGCCTCCATAGACACCAAGAAACAAATCGTATAGAGCTTAACAGATCAAAGGCAGTACCAGAAGTTCACACAGAGCTTTAAAAAGTATAGATGCTGACTAAATGAAACTGATTCTTCCTAGAGGAGTAAATATATTTTGAAAAGTTTTTTTGTGCTTACAGGGTGAGTGGTCCATTAGGCACATTGCAGTCATGCAGTGTAAAACACTTAATGGTTTGGAGAAATCCTCTGAAGTACATTTGACAAAAGAGATGATAAGTTCCAGAATACATTAAGGTTTAATGAAGCCTTGAGGCACCAATGACAGTGAACTTTTAGGAAAGGTTTAATTTCACATATGTCATGAAAATTACTTCTCCACTTTACTATATGTAAACTTATTTTAGGCTATACCTTGTACCTTGTCTACATTGAGTTTTTAAGCCCATCATGCCTCCTTAGGTGACTGGAAGAAACAGTTGAGGCACAAGAGATACGTAGATGCAAGTGTTTCTTGTAATCTGATGCCTGCTTTCTATTATCAGTCACCAAATACTAAATACAAAAGAAGTGGGATAAAGACATCTATTGGTGGCTTAAGTGTGAGAGATTGCTGAACACAGACATGTCTTTCCTGAGATCTTTCAAGAAGGGGGAAAATAAATCTTTCTGCATGGGCTTCCAGTGTCCCTATCACCTGCTCTATGGTTATTATGATTCAGTATTATTATCCAGTTGGACTCAGGGCAGGCTCTGGTTGCTCACGCCTGATATGTGAAACGTAAAACAAAGCTAAAGGGACTCATCAAATTGTTTTTACAAACGGCATCAGAGAAAAAAATTTAGATGTCTAGAAGTTGAAGGTCTGTGTATTAGACTGCTATGCTGCATTGTAAGCATGTACTTAGACCATAAAACCTCCAAGAGCTGGAAGTAATGGACCTGGGTGGTAAGCTACTAAATATCCAAGGATTACTTCTGACTGAAAAATAGGCATCAGAAAGAAGAAACGGTGACATGTTTGATGGCACATTTGTTATCTCTGATCATTCTTTATTCATCCTCCTGGAGATGGTTGGCCATCTGAGGCCTGGACCTGCTACCTAAAGAGTAGTAGCTGCTAGAAGAGCTGTAAAAGTTCACACATTTGTTCTACAAATGATATTTCATTTTCTGCCTTTTTGTTTAATTCATGGAATTTTGAAGGGGACAGGAATATTTTCTTCTTTTTTTGCCGAGACATGATGAGATGTGCTGAAGTGGAACCTGGATGCCTAGTATTTTTACAGTAGTCTGTGAGCAAACACATAGGTGATCATATAGGTGTGCGAATGGTAATTGATGCTATCTGAAGACTACTATTCCCAAAGCAGTCTGTGGCTTAGATAGATGTCCAGCTGTGAGTTTCTTCTGCACCAATTCAAAGAAGCTGAGTGACAACTGCTACTGTGGTCTGAAAGTGCCCAAAAAAGTTGTCGCATTTGTGCTCGTCAAATATCCAAAGTCCTCCACATATCTCAAAGGTCTGGTGGAAGGGTGAAAGAGAAAATTGCTGGAAACCAGATCAAACATACCGTGAGTAGAGTTTCTCCAGAAGTTTTAACTGTAGGTGCAAGCACGTTTTGCAGGATGATGGCTTCATTTATTTGTGAAGAGTTGCAGACTAATTGTCTTGTCATGTGAAAAGGTAAAAAAGAGGTGGAACTGTGTAGACTTTGCTGTTATCAGCATAAATGACAGAAGAGTTGTATCCCTCCCTTTCACTGTATGATCAGCTACACATCTTGTTAACAGTAGTTTCCTTCAAATCCAGCAAGTTGTATTTGGTGAAATAGCAATTAGGAGTTTTATAAGCTATCACTGGAGAATTCAGCATTCACCTCTAAATCCCTCCATCTTAAGAATGAAATATTAAAAACAGTAAACATGTCAACATGAATTTTGTTTTCATAGGAAATAACACTTCTCTATCACATGCAGATGTTGAGGTTGTTTTTTAATTTGTAACTTAAAATCATTCAGCTCCTGTACTTTAAGCTCAAGGTAAGATACTCCTTTCATGCTAAATAAACTGATCCTTTTTCATAAAAGTCATATGATGATCAGTGTATATGAAAAATGTTTATACAAAAAAAAAAGACAATCTAAAATAAAAAATTCATTTATCTGATTCATTTATCTGTAACTTTGTGAAAGGTAAGACAAAAATATATGATGAATAAAAATTATCCAAAACCAAGAGTGTATGGAGAGTAATGGGAGCTTGGAATATAAAGCAGAGAATCTATGAATCACCTATAATATTGATAAAAAGGCAGTACTTTTTAGCATCTATAATATGAATTGATGTATCCCACAAGAGTTTTGGTGGGAAGTAATCATGAAAGCATGACTATGTTTAAAAAAAATCTTAACTGTGAATTGATTCAGTGGCAAGATATATGGGATTTTGACAAATCTCAGTTTTGCAGCTTGTTTTATGTCCAATGTGTGGAGCTAAAAGTGTTGAGAAATTTCAAAATGAGTGTTTTACTTTCTTTTTTTTTGCACAGATATTGAATCCTCGAGAGCTCATTTAAGCAGTCTATAAGATCCTGGCTATCCTGGCTATCTCATAAGTAGCAAGACCACATTCCTTGCACATGCAAATTGCAGTTTTCTGTGCCTGCATATTAAACCTCGTGTCTCTGCCACCATCCTGACAGATGTTTACTGGCACCTGCCTTTGAACTGAGGATCCAGGTCCCAGCTGACTTTCCAATGGCATCAGGTCTGTAGGTTTACAACAATCCTCACTGAAACTGACAGAAAACAAGTTCCAGGTTGGACATTTTATCTAGTCTCCACTTTTGTATGTGGCTTAGGCCAAAATTGAGACAGATAGTGGGCTGGCAATTCTATGGAGCTTGGTGCCAATATTCAACTCTGTCATGATTAATTTGCTAATAT
>JAUBNY010000007.1:189449-209142 GCA_032275445.1 Crypturellus soui | reverse complement strand
CCAAAATTTATTCTGCCACTATCATCAATGTCAAGACATCAGAATCCTAATGGAAAAAGGAAGGCATCACTGGACGGACTATTTTGAGAAAATGAAGTTGGGTGCCAAGGGAAATTATAGACTATTACAAGAATGTCACCCTCACAGCCAAGAAATTTTAGCCCTTGAGAAACACACCCAAAGTCTGAGTAATATGTAATCAAAGTAATTAAAATATAACATATTTTCAGGAATTACCTCAGATAAAGAGTTTTGTATATATGCAATTAAATTTATTTATAAAAGGAAAATACATATCACAGGAAAAAAATAGTTCATAGGGTTTAGCAAATGATGCATTATTTCCTATGCATAGACACAGTTAAGAAGGATCATTACATAAACTTATTTGCATTTACGTGCACTATTTATATTTATCAAATTCAAAACAGAAAGGATCACATTTAGATTGGTGCAGCCAGGAATAATTTATCTGACAACAGAATTCCTTTGTAAATTAAGGAAAGACAAATAATTAGAGCTATTTGGAAATGCTTTGCAAAATTTTGGGCTGATTTTGTTTTTTAATCAGAGACTATCATTCTATCTATCTATCTATCTATCTATTTTGAGGTGCCTAAAATTCAGGTGAGTTAAAAGTAGAAGAGAGATAGTCCCTTTTCAAAAGCCCATTTCTGCAGAGGCAGATAACTTCATGTAGTAGACACTGGACACATTGAAGACATCATATACTTTACATAACCATTTTCAAATCATTCCTTATTCTAAGGAATAGTAGTATGTAAGAAAAAAATAAAAAGACAAATAGTTTTAGGAATTAATAGAATAAATTGTGAGAAAAGAGCAGCAGGCCATAGGAGTAATATTTTGGCTGTCTAGAAATGGAAGAAATGTTTTAATTGGCACTTTTTATCTTTAAAGTGCTAACTTCATCCAAATTTTTAAATGTTATATATCTCAGTGATAATTCCACAAGAGAAAAAAAGCAAGGGAAAAAAAAAAAAAAAAAAACTCCTGGAATTCTGAAAACTTGAAACTGCATAGTGTCAGGCTAAATAATATATTTTTTATCTATTAACTTAGCATTACATCATGACATATCTGACTGTAGTATGTAAAAAAAGAAAGACCCAAGACCCACATTAAATACAACTCTAAATATCTTTTGTTGTGGATTCTTAATTTAACTTTAGACCTTTTTGTAAAAAAATGTTCACTAGAGTGAAAATTGGAAGACATTTGATTTTGTTCCAAAACAGAGTAAAAGCATTTTTGGGAGGAGTGAAATTATGAAATTTGACCAACCAGAGTTTATATAAAAGAAGATAGTATTCTGTGACTTCCATGTGACTCTCCCCACATTTTCTGCTCAGTGTATATAACTCATGGCCTACAATATTCAGGCATAGTCACCAATAAGTTGCATAGTTATAATCACCAATAAGTTGCACAGTCATATACTTGTTTGACAGTGTCAGCTATTCTTACCACTTATTTATACCAGAACATACAAGCAATTTAAATCCTTGCTTTCCTATTTGAACACTAATCCTTACAAAATGCTGCACTGTGTGTATAATTGCATTGCTTCTGCTTCTGTGAAGGGAAGAAACATAGAAAAATGATGTAACTTGTAGAGGCTGCAAAGGAAAAACAGAAGCAAAGGCAGAAGAAAGCACTTTTCCCTGTACCAATCTGTATAAACTGCAGAGAGAGCAATTCACAAGAGCCACAGAGTAAGCTGGGTCACACTACCAGCTATTAATAACGTACCTGAATATATTCATCATCAGGTGGTTTGTGTTTCTTCTACCGTTTCCTCTAGTGTGGCAACCTGCAGGAACTCTCCGCACAAGGAGAAGGAGCAATAAGAGCTGCATCAGTATTACAAAATGTACTTTTCCCACAAGGTTAAATGAAAACAGAATCAGACCCAGTGCATTACCCCATCAGCCATCAGGACTGAGAATTTATGCAATGACTGCCTTGAAACTCAATTTGGATTACCAGAAAATGCAGCTGCGTCCACTGAAGAATTTTCTCGTCCATGAATGATCAGGGAGATATTTTCTGGGAAAAAAATCTCCCTTTAAACCTTCACAATTAGAGATAACTTTGTTGGATTTTACATCATACTTTTGCTGAGGTGGGAACGTATCTGAACTTTGTCCCTTCATTTTGATTCACCTTCAGTATTACCTGCCTGATCCTTTGTGTTTTTATGATCTTATCTTGATGATGAATTTTCTTATTATATCACATGGAGGACATGGTAAAGAATTAGTGTCAGCTTTCCATTTAACCTCTTCCTGTCATTCACTCACATTGCCATTTCTTTCCAGATTGGTATTTTTCATTGTGATATTTCATTTTGACTTCTAAACTTTAACCACATATGTATAATCAAACACTAAATGCTATTTTCTCTAACTAAAGAAACTCCCAGCATAACCTCTATGACAAGCTGTGTGCGTGTGTGTGTGTATGTCAATCCCTGAACTCAATTTTGCGGTCGGAAGTTGCCAGGAATTTTTATGAGGGATTTTTTTTTCATCAATTGTTTGAAATTTAAACATTCCAAGGTTCAAGTTTCAGTGAAAATTTAATCAAGAGGCATTCTCAGGTACAGATGGGAATTTCCAACTATAATCAGAAAAGGAGTTCAAGAGGGAGCCTGAACTGGCAAAAGTTAAGGCACATGGCAGAACTGTGGGATGTCAAGGTTCAAGCCTCCCCTTCAACAACTGTGTAATTACTTGTGTATAAGTGGATCCATTTCAAATAATGAGCAGAAAGTTATGAACAAGGAAAAGTATTGAACAACCACACTGCAATTACCATTTGATTTTAAACTTGATTCTTGGCTTCCTGTAGCCGCTACGCTCCCAAGAAGTCTTCAGTCTGAAGTCCAGTTTTTTTTTGATATTTGTATATATTTCTACATCTGTCAGCTTTTACCTCTAAAGTGTCTTTACTGATCTCACACTCTCCCTCACAGAAAAGTAGGTGGTGACTGGTGGGTCTTAACTATCCAACACTGTCATCAGCTGTGCTTTCATAGAGCCCTCTGCACTAGGATTGGACCTAAGGTCCTTAAATTCCTCACAGTCTTCATATGTCCTATATTTGTTTTGAGGAGTTTAGGAGTAATGGGGTTCTCATAAAGCAGAAGGGATGTCATGATTTAGAGGAGACTGTGTGCCTCTGTAGAAATTGTGCTGTTTGCTTAGACACAATTCCTTGTGAGATGATGTACCCGATTCCCTTTTTAAACTAAATCTTAGTACCTGGATCATAATTTACAGATAATCTAAGACATGATAAGATAGGAAGATGTTCAGCTTTTGCAGAACATTTCATAGGTAAATACAGAACCAAGTTTCTGATACTGGTAGTAATATTTACAATTTAATTTCTTATAGTGAAGTGCTATCACCTAAATTACTTGCATTTGAAGGTCATAAAAGTAAAAGAACACCTATGCTTTTTATGCCACAGAGATTCCGTCCTGCTTTGAAAATATGGATTAGTTCATCTGGTATGAGTCAGTGGATATCTCTTTAGAGGGATGTATAACTACAGTAAAAAATGCCTCTCACCAGAAATGCCTTTCACCAGAAGCAGGTGAAATGCTACATATGAAATATACTCATGTTATTTCCAGACTTTTCTATTCCCCTTCAAACCATCTGCAAAGATATTTTCAAAGCCTATTTTCCCCTAAGTGCACATTTACTTTCAAAGTATCTACATCAAACACAGTCTTCATAAGCATTTTCAAATGCATTCAGGCAGCATGAAAGAAGGAAAGAATCTCTTAAAAAATAAACCTCAAAAATCACCACATGCATCTCAGGTAGGGTGTTATTTTAAAAGGGGGAAAAGGACTAGATGTTTCAGGCCTGCTTGAGTCTTCAGAGCAGATTCACACAGTAGTTTTGTTCCTTTTAAAAACAGTAAGTGAAGAGAATAAATAAAGTTTAGACGAAACTTGTTCATTAGTCCTAAAAAAAAAAAAAATAGTCAGCAAACCCCTTCATCATATTTTATGTATCTCCATCTTGAATGGAGAGTTTTTTTCCAAACTGTCAGACTAAGAGTTTTAAGTATGTAAGTCAATTTTATGTAGAGATAAATGTAATAACCAGGAAATATCATTCATAAAACAAAACATTCAAGATGATAGTGCATAATAGTGATAGTCTGACAGAGACTACAATGGAGACTAATGGAGACTAAATCTTTCCAGATTTATCAAGATGAGAGAGGAGAGACTTCACTCTTAAAAACCATCAGAATCATTTCTTTGACTTTCTTATTTGTTTGCAAAGGTGATGAAGCAGACCCCCAACTACTCAAGACATGAAGTGGTTGAGAAACTCCCAGGCTGAGCTGTAAATTTCTACACTTGAGGTATTCTGATGACATTGGGACAGACTATTACCTTCAGCTTTGGGTGCAGGTGGAATTTATTTAAATGTTTACTGAAAGATAGATCTTTTCTTTCCTAGTTCTTTTTCTTGGTGAAGGAAAAGTTTCTGCTAGAAATTGATGTACCGGGTGTTAAGAGAGAAGTTTGGGTAAAAGACTAGAAGATGACTATCAGTGTGAAGAATACTGATGAAGAAGTAAATAAAAAATAGGTGCTAATATGTTTGTCTTCCAATATTCCTGATGTGCGCACTTCCTCTTCCCATGTGTTGTCATGCCAGGCATGATGGCAGCATATATGTAGTTTGGCTTATTGTAGGAAAGAACAAGACCGAGAAAGATTTTACTAGAGGATATAAGGTTTTGGACTCCACTATGCCCATGGTAAAATTCACCTCTGTTGTTTTTCTCTTGTTTTGCTTAATCTAAACCTGTACTAACTTTTGTTTGTGTTTAGCATGTATTCCAGTCTAATAGTTTCTTATTTTTTTTGTCTTAAGCCCTAAATACTGTGCAGTAAATCTGGAAACTATACACCTTTCTGTGGCAACAATTATCCTGCAAATATAAGAATTTTCACTAATCTGAATGATCTCTGATCCCAAAATGTTCTGGATTAGCAGTATTTCCCCATGACTGTTTACGTCTTACCAGTTTTCTCACATTTCTACAGAGCATTTCAGTTTAGATTTTAAATAATTTATTGCCTCCTTCTTGAAATAAATTTTAACAGGTTTAGAGGTCATATTATTACAGGACATCCATATACTTTATATGTCTACCTTTTTTACTTTTCACAACGGCATGACAAAATATGTAAGAATTACACCATGGTACAGGAATAGTATTATGTATGCCTGAAACAACATTGTTAGAAAGCACAATTATTGTCCTGGTGTAACCTTTATAAATCTTTCTGTATCTGCAGAAAATGAAAACCCTAGACATGCTGCTGTATTTTTGATAACTTGCAAAATTTCTGCCTTCTTACACATAGAAAGTGCAGACAAGTCATAAGGCATGCTGGTATCTTAGAAGACAGCAGTGTACTTCATTTACACAACTGTATCAGCTGGTAAGCAAGCTGACAGATTTTTTGCAGCCCAGGTATAATGTGATTTGAAATTCAGAAAATCTGTTAATAATTCAAAGCTCTGAGGATACTTACCGTGCCGCAGAATTGTACTCGGTCTGTCTCTCCTGTTGTGGTCCTTTGAAATTGTGTGATTTAATCAGATTTCATAGAGAGTACATTTTAGGTGTAGAGGTTGTGAATTATCTTGCAAAATGCAAATGTTCAGTGTAATCTGATCACTATAAATGAGAAAACAGTAATTGTTAAAAGTGAGTAAAATTTACTATGGTAAATCAAGAATGAGTTGAAAAGTCAATACAGTGGTTATCATAACTAAACAATGTAAATAGTGATGAAATAAATTTCAAATGAAAAATACACTTGGTACAAAGTGAAAATATAATGTATAGAATCTGCTGCTACCTCTGGAATTAATAGGAAAACATTTACTGATTTCAATGCAGTCATAAATTTCATTTATGAATCAGCTATTTCTACAAGGCTATTTGCAAAATCACGACCTAATTTTAAATAGGTAATTTTAAATAAAGTGCAGACTTACTTATTAATCAAGTCTACAGTAAGCTATTTGCTATCTCATTAGACAAGGATCTCAAATTCAGAATTAATTATTAATTAATGTGTTTGTAACAGAAAGGCAGATAGAGATGCAGATTTTGGTCTTGGGATAAAAATCTAAAATGATAACATTTTGGATGTTTAGATGTTTTAAAACTGCCTGAGTATCTGTGTGTATATACATATATATATATATATATATAAAAGAGTAAAACTTTGAATTGTACTTCATATTTGAAAATAGTCATATCATGTACTGAAAAGGTTTTCAACTGACTTGTTTTCACTCTTAACCTTATTCATATCCTATCTGCCCTCTCTGTCCCAGCTCCCAAGATGTCATGTTCTCATTCTCTATCTTTTAAAGTCAAACACCTACAGCCTGCAGGAAAGGGAAGATACATTGAATGCATGAAAACATCTTGCAGTGTCTGGCACCACAGCTGTAAGAAAAAGAAATGTAGGAGTAGTACCTAATTAATACAATCAAGGGGAATTGTGTGCAGATGCAGTATGACCAACAGAGACGGTGAGGCAGTATAAACCTGTCCGCAGCTACTAAACAAGGTTGCATTTGCTCCAGAAAAGCAAAAGGCCCTTTCCTGTTCCCTGTTCACTATGTATGGAATTGCTAGAGCTTCTGGCTGACTGAGTTACAAAAAAAATCTAGAAACAGAAAATATATTATTTCTTCTTAACTTATTTGGGAGATTTTCTGAACAGTTCTGCCCATACAACTTCCAACAATAAAGTAATAATAAGAAACAAACTAGTCTTTAACTCAACTGCATATGGACAAAGATATCAAGGCAAAAATTACAGTCAGAACTGACAATATATTTGCACTGGCATGACCAACACTTACTGAGTTCAGAGGGCCATTCAGAATAAGCAAGGATGCAAATATTTTGAGAGACAGAAGAACAAACTTGTAAAGATCCATGTCCAGGTTGTTTTAGCACACACTGTATTATTTCTAATTAGTTTACTTGAATTATGGATTTGATTTAAAAACACTGTAGAAGCTGAAAATTCAAACCATACCTGGCTGTGCAAATAATGGAAATGGAAATTGTTTCCCCTTCTGCATCCACTTCTAAAGAATATTCTTCCAAATTAATTATTGAAAAAGCATGATTCCTTAAGATATCAAGAAGTGTTAGTTTGAATGATTGTTGTGAATTATTCTTCAATATCTTAAACTAAAAAAATAGCTCATCAATTAAGAAAAAAAGACAGAATGTGATTTTCTTACCTCTGGTGCTGTTGAGTGGCAAAGTACATGGGATGGCAACCGTGCTCTGCAGAAGCTAATGACAGAATTCAGAGACACAGAACCACAGAACTGCTGTTGTTGGAAAGGCCTTTTGGAGATTATGTGGTATAATCTCCCCTGCTGGACCCCTGCAGGATCACTTAGAGCAAGTTGCAGCTGGATTTTGAATGTCTCCAAGCATGGAAACTCCAGTCTCTCTGCGCAACCCGCCCTCAAAGTGAATGAGTGTTTTCTTATGTTCAGATGCAATTTCCTATGTTCCTGTCCACCAGTCAGTCACTTGTACACATTGATCAGTTTCCACCTGAGTCTCTTCTCCAGGTTAGATGGTCCCAGCTCTTTCACCTTCCCGTATGAAAGATGATCCAGTTCTGTAATCACTTTTGTCCGCGATTTTGCTGGATTCACCTCAGTTTCTCCATATCTTTCTTATACTGGAGAGCCTCAGATTGGATGCAGGCATACTTCACCAGGGCTGAATAGAGGCGAAGGATCCACTCAGTCCATTGGAAGCACTTTTACTCATGCAGCTCATGGAGATGTTGGCCACATCACAAGTGTACATTACTAGCTTGACTAATACTAGCTTGACTAATAATATTTTTCAATAATATTTTTTCAAAATAAAATCACTGCATTTTAGTAATTTGGTTTTGAAACCTACTTCCCTGTCTTCATACTAAAGCAGAGTATTTGAGAAGATGCTTGGCAGACTTGAAAGCTACAAAAAATAAAAATGACTTATATTGTAGCATCTTCTGAGATGATTGATGCATCATTCATTTAATTTTCTCTAGTTAATACCATTTCAGTTTTTCAGTGAGGATCAGAAGCAACCTTTGATGATTTGATGATTGATGATTTAATGGCCAGTCATGCGATATAAGGCATTTGCAAACAGTCAGTTTAAGAATAATCAAAGTATTTTAAGCATAGTTCTGTAAGATCATTAACAGATATATTTTCAAAGAACTAACAAGTTTTAATATTTTTGTTTGTTTGTTTAGTAAAAGAAAGGCTAGTACAAAATCTTACCAATAAATAAATATTAGTGGCACTTTCAGTATAAAACTGAAATATTATTCTAAATGTACTAAGTCCACAACATATGCTGATCTATTGTTATTATCTATATAGAAGTTTATAAAGAACATACTCCTTTTCAGCATCTGCTTGATTTAAGAAACTAAATCTTGAGAAATATGAACAGAAGCTATTTTTGTTATTGATCTACCTTATGGACTAGTTGGACACTTCGCCCAAAGCCTAAGCTGCAGAGGAAGAAGTTGTCTAGAAAAATGGCACATATCTATTTTTCCCACTATGCTAGGACCAAAGGAGAGCTCCCCATTTCTGCCCTTTCCATTAAAACTTGTGGGATAGAGCAACTATGTAGGACACATTCTGTTTCTCATTCAGCACGTTAGAATTCTTTTCATTTATAAAGGAGAAACACTTTATTCAATTGACTGATAAAATGATTACCACAAACTTGATTTCCAATCTTCTTGTAGTGAATAAACATTACTTAAGAGAAAAATTTTGTATTAATCAGAAAGGATCTCACTCCTTTCAGCATTGCTCTTAGTAGTGAACTTTATCCAACCATTAAAGTGTCCTTTCATCTAAAATAAAGTTCTGCAACTTACAGCCTTTCCCTTCCTAAGCCATACAGTGAAAGCCTAGGGAAAATGCAAATGAGATTTCACAGAGGTATTGCTTATTGCGAAACAATTGTATATGCAAAGGAATATTTCTAGGTTTATCTATACTACTTGAAACAAACAGAGGAGCTTTGCAGATGAGAGAATTTACTTGAAATCAGAATTATGCTCAACATAACACCATCTCGGTGTTCTTTAATTTATTAGTGACATGTCCACAGCAGCAAAATAAACATGTAATACCTCTCCAAGTTCTTTACTTCTCTGACACTAATCTATTATTGGAAACTGTACATGGCAAAATTTCCTTAGAGTTAAGAGCAGATTACCTCAGATAAAGCAAACTTGTTTTTTTTAATGCTATCTTAAAATATTTTAGCCCTTCTAAGGCCTTTTATAAACACTTCCAAATGCTAAGTGCTACAAAACAAGTTTTATTAGTATATATTGCACTTCTTTGCACTATCTAAACAGTTTTCCAGAGGAGAGGTAGGAAGAAGAGAAGGAGGAGAAATACTCTGTAATTAACTTTAGTTTAAAGAGTAGATTATACTACCCATCTGCATTTTAGCAAGTTCAGTATGTTGTGAAGGTGACATTGTTATTTTCTGTTGCTTTGTGTTAAATGAAAAGCGTACCTTAAAAAACAGCTTTAAAAATAACAGGACAGTAGAATACAAGGCCACTTTGGTTCTATAGAACAATGCTGTGCTATCCAAACTCTCAAAGCTTCTTCCTACTGATGCTTTTAGTCTTACATTCTCTGTAACACAAAAGTAGGGCAAGTTTAGATTTCTGCAAGGACTGTGTTCCAGACAAAGTCTATTAATCAATCAGCTTTGGTACAGAAGCCTTTTGGACATATCTATCTGTGTTTGAGATTATAAAGCTGGCTAATTAGCTTGCATCTCATCAATTCAGAGAATGGATCTTCCTGTGCTTGTATATCTATATATGGACACATGAATTTCACTCTTTTCAGCATCTTCCTCTCAAACTTGAGCTGAAACTAGTGTCCCCTCTTTTAGGAAGACACTTCATATTCATGAAGGGATGGTGGATCTTTTTCAGCAATTTTTATAATTTGATGCTCTAAGGCTTTGGTTTGAGTAGAAGACCAGAAGTATAAAAAGAGTGGAAAAAAAAACACCACTCAAACAAATTCACAGGGCAAAACTCTACTGTTGGCTATTAAATGAAAATACAATCTTTAGCTCAGGGACTAGTGCTCTGGGGCTCAATATGCTCTGATTTTTTATGGATATTTTGATGTCCCTACAAGTTAAGAAAATAAATCTGCTCCAAAATGTGAGGCTCTAGGGAAAGAGACCCAAACATCTTTAGGAAACATCAAAAAGAGAGTGAAGAAATTCTGACATTCTTTAACTAATCTTAAGGTCATATAGAGGGAGAAGTGGAATCAAGCAATGTAACAGAGATGGAAAGCTTTACAGTGACATTGTACCATTTCTGCCAAGTAACACTATGAGAAACTGTTCTGTGTGTTTTATGTACAGATTTTCTGATGAATGGTTTGACTTGGCCTTGTTGCTTTGTTATCCATCAATTATGTCTGGTTTATTGCATTATATAGACCCTGACGCCATTGCTAACAGAGACTGCAGTTTCTTTCACTGTCATCCAAAAATGAAAGACATTTTTGTGAAATATACATATTTTAAAGACCTTTCTAAACCTAGGAAGGTGCATTCAGATATCTTCTAGCGAAATTGTAAGAAAAAAAGATAATAGGAAAAAACGAGCTACAATTGTAAAATATGAAGAAAAGCTCAGCCCATGATGGTGACTTTTTTTTTTTATTTGCAAAGTTCTTCAGCTGTAAGAGACTGTTATGGATTGTGTTTGTCTGGACATTGCTGACACACCATTTACCTGAACAATGCCCTGATATCTTGTCTCTGAGAAGAGCAGCTCAAGACCCCATCAAGGACATTCTCTCTCCCCATTTACACTTCTTAACCCCAGTATCTTGTCTCTGGGAAGACAGTAATATCAGCCATCTACCTGGCCTTGGCATGTTGTCTCTCGGAAGATCAGCTCAAGACCTGACTCAGCAGTGGCCACCAGAGCAGCTCATATTCCAATCGGGTGAATAGGAACATCAAAGCACACCATGCATATGAAACAAACAACATGGATCAGAAAACTTCAGGAAGATGGGAGGACTCTTTGAGAAGGGGGACATAAAAGGAGCACGTATCCCCCTCCATGAGGTGTGGACCATCACCTGCACGGAGATGCACGGCTTCTTTCCCTGAACGTCACTTGCACTGAGGTGTCCACATCACCTGCACCGAGATGCTGCGGCACCTGTACTTGCACCAAAGCGGAGCCAATGACACTTAGTCGGACTGGTAGTGGACTATGGACTATGGTGGACTATGATCTTACTGCATCTCTCGCGTTTGGTTGCTTATCTTTCTTTCTTTTTCCCTTCTTCCTCTCTCTGTCCTATTGCACTTATGAGAATAAAGCTAGCTAGATTGTATGGCATTTGACCCTGTCTGTGTCTTAATCTCACTCTTGGGATCATATCGAAACCTGCCCCGGCAGTGCATCAGGACATTAGCTTATTGAGAACACTGTATAATCTAAATTATCATAAAATGAAATATGGTCAACAAAGTCAAAATGAAAAATATTAAGGTAGAAAAACAAAATGCAAATTTTGTTTGAGGAGGGAGGGAGGGAAGATAGGAGATCAAATAACTATGGCCCAGTTGATTGAGAAAATGACCTTCGGTGACCAATAGTATATTTTGGTTTCTCACCATTATCCTTGATTTCATTCAATATGTATTATATGTGCACACAAACAGAATCACATTAATGATTTGAACCAAGTTTGCTTAAAGAGTTACTGTCTTCTTCATTTGTATAGGAAATCTATATTATTGTCCTGACAATGTCAAACATTAAAGATTGATTATTGTTGTATTTTAAAGCAGACCTACAAGAGTTATTTCAACATCACGTACAGTAATTTTAGTATGTTCTATATTCATTTAGATCATTATGGGTAAAATCTACTAAATGAAATATTTCTACATTGTACTTAGTTGCAGCAAAAACTTTAAGTGAGGGTTTCAGGAAGTCAGCATTAAATGCCTTAGCAAACTACTGTGTGATTTAAACCATTAAAATTGTTCAGTAGCAGAAGGCTCTGTCTTTCCACGTAAGAGAGTCCCTGGTTACAGGAGGATATGACAAAAAGAAGACCTGATAATCTGTCTTAACATAGGTTACATGTGCACAGTGAAAGTCCAGACAATTCCTTATCTAATATGTCATTTGAGGGATTTTGTTTGTTTGTTTGTTTTGTTTTTTTTTTTTCATGGAGCTCCAGTAGTCTACGGGAATTTCATTTTACTCATGAAAATGTTACTGTCACAAATATTCCCATAGAGTATAATTTATATAAATGCACCTTCTGTGACCAGTCATGACATAGGTTCCTATTATATTATTGTGCAATGCCAGAGGCAATAAAATGAACTCTGCTTTAAAATTCTTACAGCCTTCCTTTGCCTTATCTGAATTGATTGTTCAGCTTTATTAACTGAAATGTCCTTGGTATATGTTATGTTCATTGGTATACTATTTACATGACCAAATTGAAGTTAGTAATGACTTGCCTCAGACAAGATTTATGCAGGAAAGAAGTACTGGAAGCAATGACAAACTTTAATTCTTTAAACACCACTAAATAAAAAATAACTTTTTTTTTTTGCTTTGATGTTTTTTAGTCTCTTTCCTAACTCCTAGTGCAAGATCCCTGAAAGAGAAAAAGAAAGGAAGTCTAGATCACTTTGTGTAACTGTTTTCCTGTGTTCCTTTATTGGCAGCTTCTTCCATTTTGTAAAGGCTAAGCAATAACTTTCCCTTTTAAAAACGTCTTTTGTGGTAAAGAGTTGAGATAAATCATTTAAATTACTGAGTACTGAAAAGATGTTTATAGACTCTGATAATCCAGCTTTAATAAAACAGTGCCTTTTGTAATAATCACACAGGCCCCTCAGCAGTCTGTTACTCTTCTGTATTTTTCTGGTCTTTTTAAGGTTTTGTTTTGTTTTTCACTGAACGGTAGGTTATCTTCTGCTGACATATTACCCTGTGCTATATTATGTTACTGATAGAAGGATATGGTGGTAGAAGCTAGTTATGCAGCGTTAGTTTGTTTTCTCTAATATTTGAGTACCTCTTGTGATTAAAAATTAGATTGAAAATTAGATTTTCCAAAACCATGACTTTTTGGGACATTTTTGAACACAGATCCCATGTGTAAAGAAAGAAATTTTCTATAAGATTAAACTTCATTTCCCCCCTGCAGCTTAGACATCAGACCTAAAAGGAACATTCAATTCCTTCTGTCCTCTGCATTAATCTGTTCAAAAAAAAAAAAGAAAAAGAAAATGTGCACACAAAACAAACAAGACGAGAGAGAGGAGCAAATTTGGTATGGGCAATGTCTCTACTGAAATCATTCTCACTTTTTTTCATAAAAAAAACAAACAAACAAATAAAACTTTAATCCTTATTTTCTTGCTTTTAGAACAAACACAAATTACTTTTATCTGGAACTGATGGGGTACAACCAGCTTGTGTAACTCAGTTACTCCACTCCTGCACTCTCCTGAGTTTAGCATCTTCTTGTGCAAAATTAATCATTTATACCCATCTTAGCCTAGGTGTTTCCAGCTGTGGATCACAGTGAGACATAATGAGCCAAAGCTCCATTTACAGTAAAAAATGATGGTTGCACTACAAGACTTCCTCTTCATGGTCCATAAGAAGAGATACAGTGTCCATCTGGAACAGGCTACACGGAGGAGAGAAATAAGACACAGGTGAGCTAAACCTCTTCTGAGGCATCATCACAACTCCCTTATTGAAATACCTCAGATTTTGTTTGATCTACTTAATCTTATTAGAAAAAAAAAGTATATTAATATATATTTTTTGTAAGAAAAAGTCACTTTCCAAGATAAAACAAACAAACAAAAAAGAAAGAAAGAAAAAAAACCCCACACAGACACAAAAGAATTCAGAACAGAATTTCTCTGATTTTGGTTGTGGCAATATGTAGCAGCATAATACTGACCAAGATGATTTTAAGCTTGTTCTGTGATGCACACACATTATTTACATCCCCAGTGAACTTGACATGGAAAATGGCTTCTAAATTCAGAAAGACTATCCTAAAGGAAGGTATTCATTTTTATATGTGCAACATTGTTCTCTGGATCAAATTTGACTTATTCTAGGTGTAGGGATCTTGTTGTCTCTCTAGAGTCTGCCCTCTCAGGGATACTATAGGCCTTAACAGCAGGACCAGACTTTGTACTTCAGGTGCTTCTCCCAGTGTAAGCTTTATACTTCAGTTGTTTTTCACCTGCTTTTCAGGAAAGTTAACAAAGAAAATATTTCATCATGGCAATTGGATCAAAACAAAAAATCATTCCCAAAATAAAAACATAATGAAGTGATTTACATATTCTTAAAACAGTATTTCATTTCCCTTTCTGAAATAAGAAATTAATTAAAATGATGACTCAAAAGGAAAATAATATGGATTGTTTTATTTTGTTCCCAAATCTTTTGTTTAAAAAATGAAATTGCCTCTGGAAAATTCAGCAAAAAATCTTTTCAAATGATTTTTTAATGAAAATAAAATTTCATTATTCTATTAAATCTAATATTTGCTGTTAGTTACCATGGCAACCAAACAGCAATCAGTGATAGTGTAAGACTAGATCTATGCTATTCTCTATCTCTGTTTCTCAGTTTCAAAAGCAACTGGACAGTATCCCTACTAATGCTCTTTAAGTATTATACATTTCACTTGAATTTGAAAAAAAGCTCATACATTTTCAATTCCAGCACACAGTCACAGCTAGCAGGGCCAAGGGTGTCTTCATTTATATTAAAGAGAAAAATAAAAAACAAAGAATATTTGATCAAGAGAGAGAGGTGCAATAGCAAGAGGAAACATAGGTAAAATCGCTCAGGAAAATGTTGCCAGGGAGTCATAGCAGAGGATGTGAATTGTTTTAATTCATTTGAAAGAACAGGGACTACAGTCTGAAAATTGGTACAATTAGGCTTGCTTCTGAGACAACTAGTGCAAATAGTGCTAACTTCATTGTAGACAAGCGATACAAAACAGTTTCTTCTTCCCTCACAGGCTTTTGGTCATGTGTATTTAAGCTTGTTTGTTGAGGGTAGCTAGCTTTTGAATCTCCTCACCTTTTGCATGAGATGAGTCTGATTTCCAGCAATATCAGATCAAGAATGTTTTATTTGACAAGGAGCAGGTCAAAGTACATCAGAGCCAGTGTGCTTCATGGTGCTCTCCCTGCTGCGAAAGCATAATTCAGTAACTTCTATGCAGCACATCAAGTTATTTTTTTGTTGAGCGATTTTTTTTTCAGGCAGAAATCTATATTACTCTGCTTAATGTAGCCAACACCATGCTAAGCCTGAAATAGCCTCTGAAAAATATGCTTATAATGAAAACAAATAAGACATGGAGATAGAAACACACGAAAATTTTTAGAATGCCTGCTTTATCTGACTCCAAAAGGGCAACCTTATTGTCACTAAGTTGTCTTTTATAAATTTGTGCAGGTGTTATTCTGTTTTCTGAGTAAGTATATCTGAATCCTGTTAACTGGTTGACTGATTTCTGTTTAGTTATGTTGCAGGCAACCAAGGCAATGATGCAGAGCAGAGGTAACTGCATGGTTTTCTAAAACACAGCTGTTTGCCACAAAATGTGTCCCAGAAGCATGACCGTGCACATTGTCACAAGATGATCAAGCACTGTGTCTACTATGGCTTTCATGAGTGACCCAAAGAAGAACTCAAAGCCTAAGTTATTGACTATCTCATTATTTTCCTTCTGAAATTCACTCAAGGTCAAAGACAATGCTTGCTGTCATGCCTCCAGTCTGCTGTTGTGGTGATCATTGTGAGGCTGGTGCTAGGCAAGAAGAGGATCGAGGTCTGCTCACATACACTGTAGATAGAGAGAATATGCCCAGAGAGAATGTGTGACCATAGTGCTTCACGGTGGTGTGTCACTAACAAACAGAACCTGCTGTGCGCGGAAAGGGCACAAGGAGTCGAGACTCGCCGCCGGTGGAGATGGAATTCCGCCAGTGCTGATTTCTAGCTGCAGCGGTGAATCCGCCCGGCTGCCATTTTCTCCAAGTCGTCTGTGTCTGGAAACCTGCCGAGCTGCTGTTCCTCCGAGTCTCAAGGCTGCTGCGCGGTTATCTTCGAGTCTCAGGGTCAACCCATTGGCTGGGGAGAGGGTGTGAGGAAGAAATGCAGCTGACCCAATACGAATAATAAGGCAAGACTTCATTTATTGCTGCTGCATACAAGCATTATATACTTTAACAATTGCTGCTAAAGCCACATGTCCTTACACTATTGGATAACTATTCATAAACTATTCGTACCCCACTATACCATTGGTTAGCTATTTATGTACCACTACTTATTCCCTGTATCACACCTGGTGTTTGCACATCCCCAGCATTGCTTTCCCACCTAATCTTTGATTGTGCTGCAGTTTCTCACAGGTCTAACTTGTGCTAAGAGCCTAAGTTACTTATGCTAAGGGCCTAAAATCCAAGGCCTTGGTTGTTCACAGAGAATACATGTCCCTGATCCTTGCACCATTCTGCAACAAGAAACAACTGAGGTGAAGATACCTGCATGGCACTAGCTATGCAAACCTCTCACTCCAGCAGAAGTGACTTCTGTAGGAACACAAACATATATATGATGCTTAGATGTGTATCTCATGATAGAGTGAATGATGTCTGAAGTGCATACATATATATATATCTACTGTAAAGGGTGTTTAGGCAATTAGTAATATTAAGATGTCCAGATTGCAAGGGTGGTGGTCAATTTTCAAATTAAGACACTGAAATGGAGATGTTTAGCTGTTTTCATCTGAATTCGTTCTCTAAGCTCCTCTTTTAGTGAATCAGAGAATGATAGATTTAGTGAGTTATTATAAGATATTGCAAAGCAGACAGGAACATTTAGTAAATGATATACCCTTCTAGTCTACCTCGGTCATATTGCTGAGGGCTCTGTGGTGGCAGATTAATAGCCTGTATTTGTGTCCCTTAATCAGTGAAATGAAGAATTCAGCTACTTAAGTAGGGGCATCTGGTGTCATTTGAGATGCTTGATGTTATTCCATTTCACTTCCACACTCCGCATCCCCAAAATTCTACCAGCCTCTTGCTGTCTGCTTAGGGTGTTTGGGCAACTGAGTCCTGACCTGAATGTCCATACAAGCTCGCATGTATTTTATTCTGAATTCCATGGTCATGTTTCCTTTTAGGATATGTCTTGCTGGACTTCAGACAAATCATATTTAGATACCATGATCCAAACTCCTGAGATTCTCTCCAGCCCCCTTAATAGTCAATGGACTTTAGAAAGAGGCAATTTCAGGGTGCGATTCACTTGACTTATTTTAGACATCTATATTATGAGGAGATGAATTGTGCCCTAGTCTTAATTACATTGACTAGCTTTTCACTTCACAAAGAAGGAAGTCTAGAGTAACTCACACCGTTCATCCCACCTCTCTTGTCTAAACTGCTTTTATGATTTCTAAAATCTGTCTTCAGAAAAAATATTCAGGCAGGTAGCAAAAGTCTTTTACAGTATCCATAAAATATCTACATATTATAAGTAATAATCAGTCTCTACTTTTTGGTATTTGACTAGTCAGATGAGCAGCAAAGATTATAACTAGCAAATTTTTGGACATCAACATAATCAGAAATCTCTGCATTGGTACAGGCATGTACATTGTTTCTATTTTTGACCAACATTGACACACAGAGGTATTTTTTTTAATGAAAAAAGCAAGAAAAGCCTTCTAACTGATACCTATTGTAGGCCAAATAATATAGTTGGAAAGAAAACAGAGAAGCTTCTAGACACACAAGTCTTCAAGTCTGAAATAGAAGTAACAAACTTCAAGCAAAGCATTTTTGTGTTTTAGAGCTTAAAGCAGGAATTTTGGCAACATTTGCAGTAACAGGTAAAGTACTGATAAGGTTGAGAAGCAGGTGCTGATGTGTGAATGTACACAGCCAGGAAGTGAAAACATTTGCAGCAAATGCAACTTGTGATGACCTAGAAACGATGGTACCTGAGGTAAGTACATTAAAGCATGGAAACAACAGCAATTTAAAACAAGCTGTGGCCAAAAAAAGCATGAGTTGCCTTTCTTATACTCTTGCCATCTCCCCTCTGTGTTTCTGTCTCCTTCCTAGCACTGATGTTGTCACTAATGTGAACTTTTAGTCAAAGAGAACAGACTTCTGATGAGCCCTGACAAGTTCATTATTAGGCATTTACTGAATTCACCACATTGTCACACAGAAATTGCTGCTGGCAGAGCAGAAGCGAGTAAAGCATGTTGACAGAGGGAAAGGAAACATAGTCATGGAAAGCTGATGGCTTAAATAGAGCTCGACCTGCCATTCATGCCAAGTCATTTGGTTCAGCATTGGGATAGACTTTGTCCTGCATGAGGATCTTGCAAGTCCTGTCTTGGGATCAGATATCACCACAGTCAGGACAGATGGTCTTCCCTGCCTCCTGTGGGCTCTGCCGTGGGGTATTGAGCTGCAGACTGCTGGATTTTGTCCTTTCATGGCATTAGCAGGAAGAATGTTTATTGGGGAGCAATTTGGATATGCTTGTATTTTGCCTAGGCTTCTGTTCTTGAAAGTAACCTGACCTTTGTGTTTATTGTATTCTTCTCACACACAAAAAAATGTCCTCTTTAAAGGCAACATCAAAGGGATAACTACTGTGAGTGGTATTGATGAAGGAGTTATACTCTTTTCTGCTTCACAAACTACATGCATTAATTCAGGTCTGGCTCCAAGAACTGTGCTTCTTAAAAATTTAGCTAAAATTATGTTCAGAGGTTTTTATTACTGACAAAATATGTATTCGATACAATCAGGATGTTTCTGTCACAAAGCCTGAATGTTTTACTGTCAATATTCAATTTTTCAGAAAAATTAGCTTCATAAAAGCAGTCATAAAACAATAGTAAAAGGAATTTGTCTTTACATGAAGACATACATCTCAAAACAAAGTTTTAAGCAAACAAGAGGAGATTTACAAAAGTCCTATTTCATCTAGTAGAGGATTTCTTCTTTTTAATTCTATCAGACTCTAAGAACATCAGAAGTCAATTTGCTTAAATACAAATTTTATAGGTATGAGAATGGATTAAGAAAAAAAATAAAGACATTTCATCCAGTTTAAAAATAGACTTTTTTTAACCGATAATCTTGTTGACTAATGAACTGAACAGCTACATTTTGCTTCTTATTTTTTATATACTAACAACTGTTAGTTGTCACTATTTTTTTACATGCTAACAACTGTTAGTTGTCACTTTGAGTGAGTGCAAAATTACGTATGGCAGCTGCTCATTTAAGATGATCAGTGCCAAAAACAATTAGCAGAACATTTTTTTCTTTAATGTATCATCATTTAAGGTTCTATCTGGTGATATTGAGCTAGTGAAAGAAATACTGATAGATAGTGTAGCTTATTAGAAATAAATATTTTGTTTCTCAAAACTGG
>JAUBNY010000007.1:164900-189349 GCA_032275445.1 Crypturellus soui | reverse complement strand
TGATATTGAGCTAGTGAAAGAAATACTGATAGATAGTGTAGCTTATTAGAAATAAATATTTTGTTTCTCAAAACTGGCGAGTGAAAGAGTACAATATGATGCCAGAAAGTCCTTGGAAAATAAAATTCCCAGTTTTTCAAATAGTACTAGCCTTTAGCACACTAAATTTTATACACTATTACACACCAAACACACTATTACACATTAAACTTTATGTTATATGCTAAATCTTAGTTTTATAGGACTAGAAAATGTAAGATTACATAAACTCAGTTTTTTTTCTTGATATTTGATTAGTTTTGTCCTGTAAAGCTGACATTTTGATGAAGAAAGCTTAACTCAGTTGGTAACTTAGCAGATGAAGGTGTCAATCACAGCAGAACTTTGTTCAAGACCCAGTAGAGATATGGAGTACAGGGGGATTCAGATATCCCAGCCACCCATATGAGCACCCTGTTAAGTCTGCAGGAAGTATCTGACCATCCAACTGTCAAACAACAAAAATATTGATAGCTATTCTGCAAAAAGAATCATTAAGCACCATAAGCAACAGTCCTATCCTAGTCCATATTCAGCCTTTTTCTTTAGAGTCACTGTCACCAAGAACAACTATTTAAGTGTTCATGAATGAGCAGTTCATCATGATATTTAAATTGGTATTATATATATATTTCCATTCACCCATAAAGGCAGCACTCATCATAGTCCAGAGAGAGAGAGAAACTGAGCAAGTAAATCATATTTCCGAGGTAAATGTAGTTTTTTCTATTTCAAATTGCAGAGCTCAAGGAAAAATCTCTAAAACATATGGCAGGAATACTTTATAGCCTTTAAAAATATAGTGTTACAAATAACAAAGCTTGTTTTCTCCTTTAGCATATTCTGCATTCTGGAAGGAGTTGACTGGAAAATATATTTCTCTTTCCCTTCCTCACTCACATATTTAGTTTCAATATTTCTTACAAAATTGTCTGTAATGTTCTAGTTCCATGTATGGATCATGCTCATTCTTGCATGTTATCTTTCCGACCAGGGAGGACTAACAATAGAAGGACTACCAAGAACCCCTTCATCTTCTTTCACTTTCTTCTCTCCTGCTAAGGAAACAATAGATTATGAGTAGAACATGCTTCTCGGAAGTTTGAATTCTTTCAGTAAGAGGAGAGATATGAGTGCAGAAGAGCTTCAAACTGTAAATTCTGGAAGAAAAAAAGAAGGCTGTCATCATCAAGAGGAATTCATTCTTGTTCTAGATTCTGGTGCACAACAAAGTCAAATTCAAAGCTCTAAAAAGTCACAACCATCTTTTAATAAGGTAGGAACTCAATATGTTTCCTGTTGCTCTGTTTATATGTGCAACAACTGGAACCAGCCCTGCAGTCATATCTGAACTTGTGATTCCTGAATTGTATTGAATTCTTTGCTGCAGTAGGAATAGGCAAGGCTGGAAACCATAAATTGCAAATTTGTGCATTCACAAGAGAAAACTTGAAGATAAGATTTCTTATAAAAACAGGATTGTTTGCTTTTCCTGTGCCAGTGAGTGGAAACAGTTGACTTCATGACCCCTTTAAGATGGTTGACAATTGAACTGGAAAACCTGCCAAGTTCTTGTGAAAACAATGCCTTTGTAGGTGTTCTCTGAAATGTACTGTAACCAAACACTTACAAAAGCAGAGCAAACTGACAGAATTACCAGGAATGCCTACATATTCACCAGACTCTCTGACCTTCTAGGATCAATTAGAAAAATGAAAAGACTGGTTCCCTCCTGCTCTGTAGGCAATAAGAGTCAAAATGTCACAACTTGCAGTTCTAGATCTTGTAGGAAGACAAAAATTGTTTTCACCCATTCATGCTTATACCCTAATGGCTCCATAGTTGCAAGCAGAGATACACATAAGTCCTTGAAGTCTTTCCAGAGCTCAGTCAGTGAGATGTTCACCCCAGTGTTGTGCTCACATTCACTGTGACGAAGGAGAGGACAAGGGACTCCAGTGAACAGAAGGACTTCATTGTGTCTTCTCTCCTCTCGGTGACAATGTGTTATTCTGAATATGCATTTCTTGCACCCTGTAGGAGCTGATAGCACCTCTTTAGGATTTATTCACTGCCCTTCATCTCCAAATCTGGGTATTCACAGGCCTAATATCAGGGAGTTTGAATAACCTCAAACTAGGAACCCTCTATATGTGGCTTCCTTGTAACTCTTGTTATGAAAACAACTTCTTTTCCTTCTCCTCCCTCTTGCTCCCGTTAATATTTCTTTTGGAATTTTCTACACCACTGACCTTAGTGCTCCACTGCAATGGAGTCAGAGAATAGTCCTTTCACTCCTACAAACCTACATGAAATTCATATGCAATTGAAATGTTCATCCAAGTGGAGCCTTTAAAAATATCTGTTGTAAATCTAACAAAGAATTTAATTCAACAAAGAAAAAAAGGAAAAAAAAAGAGTTAATTAGGAGTACCCACTCAAATTGTACTTCTAAATTCTCAAAATTTTATTTTCCAACTGATCTGCTTAGGAACACTATGTTTGAATTCATGCCCACTTTATCTTGCTAATGGTTAAAGTAATAGCCAAGTAGTTAGTAAATAAAATTTTATGACAGACATTCTACGTTACTTGGGAAAATTGCTTAGAAGTCAGTCTTTCCTATATATTTAAACAGCAAAACACAAAAAAATACAGCTTGTTTTCAGAAGCAGCAAGTAACACCCATTGCTTTTCACTGAGAAATATTTGTAAAAGTATCCAGCTTACTTGTGCTTTGCCTAAGAAAATCTCCATTTAGTCTCTACTTATTCTGAAGACAAATAGAAGCAGGTAGGGAAATATTCAGATACTTTAAGAGACTGAGCTAATTTAGCTGATGTAGACTCATTAAACTTCACCAAATTGAAATGCTTCTTTTTAGCTGTATATAATTTTCAACTATGATCTCTGTTGTTCTCATTCTATTTTTATATTTCTTTATAAAGTATAATGGTTAAGTATAATATAGTTCAAAACCCGTCATGAGGATGAACAAATTAAAATGTGTATTTTTCTTCTGTTAGTTGCTTAACTTCATTCAGTTAAAGATCATAAAAAAAAGTCTCAAGAGATTTAAATTTAGCAGTTTTTATTAGTAATTTTAATAAGCTAAATGTTATTATAAGATAATTGTTAATAATCACACAACTTGTATAATTCACAGAACACATTTGTAAACAATTAATGTCATTAATTTACTCTTTTTTAATATAATGAATGTAACAATTGTTCCATTCAAACCTTGACATGCCTAAGCAAACCTTTTTAACTGAGGGAATTGTTCTCCATATTTAACTTTCTTAGCTGTTCATATTGTTAATGAGTAGGGGGGAACAAATCGAAGTGCAGTATATCCTCAGAATAGAATTTATGAAGAACATAAATAAATAAACCTATTTTTTCTGCATTAATGCAAACCAATCAACTTCTAAAGCAAAGTAGGGAGTCTGATTCTAAATTATCAGTAAAATGTTGACAGGTAAAATGTTGACTCATTACTCAATAGGTAGGAACAGCAATTGACAGATGACATGAAAAAGGCCAAAGTATTTATAGCTTTTTTTTTCTGTCAGTCCTACCTAAAGATTTGGAATAGAAGAGTGTACAGATCTAGTACAATTAAGATTAGCAAAGGGAGGATGAAATCTCAGTTAAGAAGAGGGAACCTTTCTATTTCTTCTCACTTGTTAATCGCTTTGACTCATCATACAAAAACTAGTTTTATGCTTATTGTATGGTTCATAGTCAATATCTGATGGAGATAGCATCCCCACTGACTTCCAAATCCTATAATCTGGCTCTCATTTTTGAACACAGATGCACACAAACGAACAGAGTATAAAGCTTGCTGTCATAGGACTTGTGAGTCTGAGCTTTCTCAGGAGGATGAGGGCCTAGAAATGGGAGCTAATACTCTTTGGAATATGCTACTTATGCTAGCTATAGCTGACAACCTAGCAGCTGCCTATAAATTGTACAAGAGTTTATAAGAATGCTTTATATAAAAGACAGGTATTACCAAGTTTGTTTTGTTTTGTTATTAAAAAAGAGATCTTCACACTTTTCTGAAAAGAAAAAGTAGTTTTCACTCAGGTAGAAGGTACAAAGATGTAGTGCTGCACTTCATTTTCACCATTGGCCATGTTCCTCATTCAGCATTTTATTTTCTGGAAAACCTGTTGTTTTTGTCTGAGAAACTTATGGCTTAACTCTTCAATTCATCTTGGTGTCCCCACCCAATGCAAAGATATGCCATCCCTAACTTAGAGATATTTCCGAGGGGAGTAGAACCCACTTTGGTTCTAGTGTCTAGTGTCTAAAGTGTTTAGCATCTATCAATTTCATTGTCACTTTGGCACTTAAATACATTTAAAACTCTGCTCAGATTTTATTAGGTTAAAAAAAAAGAAAGAAAAAGAAAAAGGAAAAGGAAAAGAAAGAGAAAAAAGAGGCCTGAAATTTGCTTTCTCTCCATAACCTTTCATTATAGTATTTTAATTTTACATCCAGTATCAATTTTATATCACCAGTGAAAGTTTTAAGACTTTCTGTAGTGTGGGCTATATACGTTTTAATACAGCAAAGAGAACTTTGAGCCTTAAAGATGGTGACTGTAAATTTTATAAACTGTCAGGCCACACAGTCCATACTGCAGCCGCTTGCATGCCACCAAGTTACTCTAAGATAATGTGTATATATTAAACTAATCTCTGTCATTTGGGGCACATTCAAGGTAGTTCAAGGTTAGATGTCTATACATGGTTATTGCTATTTGAAGCATAACCAAAGTTTTGTTGTTGCTGTTTTTAAATAGGTTCACAAATTGAAGGAAACATTTCAGAAAGAAGGCCATAAGGTTATTCTATTCTTGCTTCAGGCACATAAATGTTATTTCCTCAGTGATGTCATATATTGACCAACTGAAACTTGGTAAATCAGAAGATAGATTACAGTGGAGCTCTATGTATTTAAGTATCAAGCTGATCCATAACTTTCACACCAACCAAAAACCATTTCTTGTCAGTGCTGTCCAGAATATATCCTGACAGTTCAGTGGGAGTTTCAGTGCCATTTATTTTCAAATCAATACTCAATTACTAAGAGGAAGATTCACTCCCTTGCCCATTTTCAAGATGAAATTATGGACTAGAGCAATAACACTTAGTCAAGGCAAGCCACTGTCCATTAACTCATGATGCTACCAAAAACCCATTCAGATACTTTATTAAAGCTCAGTCTTTTCTCAGCTTTTAATTAATCATTGTGAAAAAGGCCTTTCACATTGTGACTGATGACCAGAGAAAACAATTTTCTCCTAACTGCCTTTTAATTTCAACTCTGGGAGTGCTCATTGACTGAATCTCACAACAACCCATCAATGCTAGTTTTTAATGTGTTTTCTCCTTTGTTATAGAGAAGAATGGAGTGGCAATGAGGCTTTGTGCTCCTCTTCATAACTCAAGTAATTGATTCAGTAAATGCCGCACATTTGCTAGTGGATAAAAAGTGCTGTCAATGTAGTTAGTAGGTACTATATAAATTACTCCATTAACAGGAAATAAAGCTATTTACAATTTTTAAAGTGTAAGTACCTTTTAAAAAAAAAAAAAGGTAGCTCTTACATGTCTGGTACAGGTTTTTTTTTTCTTTTTCTGTAAATGCTGGTAATAGGATAAAAATGAGCAAAAAAAAAGATTAGCAAACTAAGGCTGAAATCCTGCAGAGACTTACTCATGTGAGTAGCTTACTGCAGATGATTCTTCTGCCTGCAGAAACTCACACCTTGGATGATTGGTGGTGAACTCATATAACAAATCCTGTTTTATTTTGCTGCTCTTTTTGATTCCTTTTGGATGAGGGATGAGAAAGGGATCTCACCAAGAAAAATCAAACAAAAAACTAGTATTTTATTTCTAAACAAAGGCATGTATGAGTTTACAAAAACTAAGCATTAATTGAAACTCTTTTGCTTCTCCCAAAGCCAAACTTGTGTCTGAAAGTGAAATTAAAGCATTTCATACATGCTAAAGCACTGTTGCCACCAAAGTGTATAATGCCTCAAAATGATATACTACCCTGTATAGTATTGCTGTCCTACAACAATAAAAGATAATTTGAGAGAATTTTATTTGGTTCAGTGTGTGTGTTTGTATTTGCCCTCACATAGAAATGCACATTCATGCTCAGCAACTTGTAAACATGTGTTCTAAATCCCCAAAACCTCACATAAAATAATATAATAAACATTATAAAACACATAATAATTAATATTATTAATTTATTATTAATAATAATTTTATTACTATTATTATTAATAATAATATTATTAGGCATTACCCTAATAAAAATAGGTAACTCTAGCAGTTGAGAGGATTGTTGGTCTGTTTGGTGATTTAAGCAACTGGATTAGGGAGCTTCTTAACTTTTAGAACCTGATACAAACAACTAAAGCCCTTGAATGAGGTCTAATCACATTGGGAAATAGGAAAAGCCTATTGAAATAAAGTATTCTCTCAAAATGGTCCAGATTGCTGACTCTTGATGTAAACAGTGGTCTCTACAGGGAAAAAATTAAAAAAAAATATAAAATAAAATAAAACAAAACAAAACAAAGCAAAGCAAAGTAAAATAAAATAAAATAATAAAATAAAATAAAATAAAATGCCTTGTTCTGATCTAGAAGAGTTTCCATATAGATTCTTGAATAGGTGAGACATCTACAGTTTATGGCATCATAAAAGTGAAAGGAAAGTTTTTCCATTTTATCAATATTCTAGAGAAAAAAAATGGAACTACCAAAAAGATTCACAGTGTCTAAAACAAGGATGGTGTATTAAGTGTGCCAGATTCAATTTAAAAGTGCCAGATTGGATTTGTGCATACCATAGGATAATTTATTTTGCCTGTTAATTCCTTCACTGAGACCACTAACTTCTGTTTACCTTCATATGAAAGAGAACTTTTCATTTTCTTTACAGTTGATACTAAAGTCAAATTACATTCAGTGTTTCATTTTAGTTTGAATAAGTCTGACTGTACTTCCCGTTTGCTGCTTCCTGCTTATACACCAAGATTTGCTATTATGTGGACTATACTTTGTTCCCTTTAAGCCTCATATGTTTTCCTAAAAAATTCTTTTGAAAAACACAGGGTTGTCAAGTATTGCCTGCCTGTTTTCAATAGCAATGATTTCTCTTTGCTCAATTCTTAGACTTATATTTGCACTTTTTTAAGACACTGCTAACATACTATCTTTTAATTTCTTCAGATTTTTAATCAATTTTAATTAGCTCATAACTTTTAAT
Organism: Crypturellus soui; assembly: GCA_032275445.1. Classification (NCBI taxonomy): domain Eukaryota; kingdom Metazoa; phylum Chordata; class Aves; order Tinamiformes; family Tinamidae; genus Crypturellus; species Crypturellus soui. Next base: position 182,003 of record JAUBNY010000007.1, on the reverse strand, counting down.
TTATATTGATTGTTAATGATTTCCTGATTTTTTTTTTTATTTTTGAGATATCCTCTTTCATGTCTAATTTAACTCTTGACTTGGCACCAATTATAATTTTTCTGGATTGAGAGTAAGTCTTATCTTGGCCATCTTTATGGCCATCTTGGCCACTCTTTAATCTAATATTAAAACAATGGTTTTAATTGGAAAAATATGAATAATCTATACAGACTCTTTATGATATTTTTATACAGGATGCTCCAAGTTCCAGTATTACTTCTCTCAACTTCTTTTTTGTCACAGTGCCATAGATTTTCCCTCAATGCCCTTCTCCCATGCCCCACAGTGTAGTTCTGTTTCACAGAACTGCAGAATCACAGAAGGGTTGAGATTAGAAGGGGCTTTTAGAGATCATATAGTCCAATCTGCTCTGCTCAAGCAGGGACACCTACAGCACGTTTGCCGTGCTTCTTTGTAATAGCATTGTTTCTCAGATCTGTACAGCTGAAAATATTAAGTAAATGAGTCTTTCTTCCCCTCCATGTAGGAAAAGCTGGACATTAAACGATGGACCTTTGGAGCTCCAGTTCTTTAGTCCCAGAATATAATATTCTGGCCACAGAACTTTATTCTTTTTTGCCAAGAAAACAAATGCATATTACATTTGAAAACATTCAATATATTGAGTGAAATCACATTTAATGTTCCTTCTCCCAAAGCTATAAATATGACATAAAACAATTGAATGAGATCTTCCCTGATGTATTTAATTATATAAAGCCATATAACACATATCTAGGATGAGACTGTCACCAGGGAAGAGTCAACTTTTGTGATGTATGGTAGTCGGCATCTTGCACAGCACTCATGGATTCTTCTTTCTGTGAGATCACGAGTGCTCACAGTGCATTGATGCCCTTAAATACATCTGTGAGGAATCCATGTAAAGTTATATTCACAAAATTATTCCCATGTTACCATGGCAATTCTCTGGAGTATCTCTGAAAACATCTCTGAAGTGAACCTGGGCACCTTATCCTGAATGTCTAAGTTTAAAGGTCAGAAGTTCTTCACTAAGCAGAGTTCTCAAAAATGCTCTCAGAACAAGAAAATCAACATTGCTTTCGATTCCAAAGAATGATACAAGTACTTTGTCTCTCTCTGTTAACAAGAACTTTCACCATTCATTCACCTCATTGCTTCATGGATACCTACTTTGATGTAAAGAATGTGGAACTCCATAAGTGCTATTTTAGAGTTAAATTCTTTGAATAAAGTAGACAAAGCAGATCCTCTGTATTATGTGACATTGGTGATATATTACCCCAAATTATTAGCTGTCAGAGTACTGATTGTATGTTCCCTTTCACCGTGTGTTTTTTCTGTAGGACCACCCACTTAAGTATCACTCAATCAGTATTTTTCACCATTTCACAGAATCACAGAATCTGACCCTGCTCAGAGCAGGGTCACCTAGAGCAACTTTCCCAAGACTGTGTCCAGTCAGGCTTTAAAAATCTTCAAAGACAGAGACTTCACAGTCTCTCACTGTGCAACTTGCCCTCATAGTGAACATGTGTTTTCTTTTGTTCACATGGAATTTCCTGCATTTCAGTTGGTGCCTGTTGCCTCTTGTCCTGTCACTGGGCACCGAGAGCAGTCTGACTCTCTACAATTTACAGTCACCCAACCTTATATACACTGATCAGACTTCCCCTGAGCCTTCTCTTCTCCAGGTCAAATGGTTCCAGCTCTCTCAACTTCTCCTTGTGTGAGAGATGGTTTAATTCCTTACACATCTTTGTCCAGCATTTTGCTGGACTCCAGTCCAGTTTCTCCAATCTTTCTTGTAGTGGAGAGTAGAAAACTTAACACAATACTCCAGATGTTCCTCACCAGGGCTGAGTAGAGGGGAAGGAACTGCTTGAATGACTGGCAGCACATTTCCTTATTTATTTATTTATTTATTTATTTATTTATTCTATTTATTTATTTGCCTTCACAAGGACACATTGTTGGCCTGTATTCAATTCGTCCACCAGAACTCCCCGGTTCTTTGCTGCAAATTTACTCTGCAGCCAGTAAGCCTCTGGTCCCCAGCCTATACTGGACAGGAATTTATTCCTCCCCATATGCAGTTATTCACACTTCGTTCTTTTGCACTTCATGCAGTTGCTGTGAGTCCATTTCTCCAGATGGTGAGGTCCAACTGGCAGCACAACTCTATCAGCCATTCCTCCCAGTTTTGCATTATATCAGCATCCTTGCTGAAGGTGCACTCAGTACCATCCAGGTCATTAATGGAAATGTCAAACAGTACCAGCCCCAGTATTGACCCTGGAGTACACCACTAGCTCCTGATTTCTGCCTGGACTTAATTGTCCTGATAATGACCAATACTTTTAAAAAGGAAAAGGATGGGAAGAGAATCTTGTTACCAAATGCAAAGCACAATCAAATGCAAAATTGCCATCTTTAGGAAGTCTTCTGCATGTAAAGTGTTCTGTAATCTTCACAGTGAAGAATAGGAAATAATCAAAAATTGATATAGGAATATGCAAAGTTATTTTAATATATTCTACAAAGTATCTTGAAGATAGATTAAAAAATCATACTTGTTTGTGCCATATGAGATACTGAAAACAAGCAGAACTTTTTATGTCTCTTTCCTATTTCCCCTTCATGATATCCAGAGATTCTGTAATGAACTGGAAGAACAAATGCTCTCCTGGGAAAAGTCCTGAACAGATTTACCATTTAGTAAAATTACTTCTATGCATATATTGTTAACTTCAGTAATAGCTTGATAGTATTAAGCTGTGTTTCTCTGTTAATTAGCCAAGGTAAAGACGTCTAAATAATTAAAACATATTGCATACTGTGTAGCATACAGAACTAACAAATTTACAGTAACTTATGAATTTGAAAGTCAGCATCTAGCTTGGGAAAACTAATCACATTGTATAACTTCAGTATTATGTAACAGGAAATATGTTGCTGTTGCTTTTACAGAATCTTGAGCATTTTAAAATGCTTACTAAAGCATGCTGCTTTTAAAGCATTTTAAAACGCTTACACTACAGTCTCAAGATTTTGGAAATAAAATACTTCAAATTAAAGAAATTTAGAATTAGGTTGTAAGGAAAAGGATCTATTTTTTTTTCTCAGACTGAAGTGACATAAGAAATAGAGTAATTGCAAAAGACTATCATATGAATATCATGAAACCTAACATAGATGATGTGTTGATTAAATTATATGAGAAGCAAGTATTCTCTCAACTTGAAATCTCTTGTTACTTGGTAAGAAGCATCAAGATACTCTTATTTTAAATGGACCTTTCTAGAATCCCACAGTAACAGATTAACAATGAAATGGGAAAAAAAAAAACTGTTTTGGATAAACACTGAAGACCACTTGCCAGGATAATTCATGATCCAGCACATACTCAGCATGCATGACACAAGATGTTTGTTTACCTGAAGCTATTTCACCATAGTGCCTCACAGAAAAGTGCTTAGGTGTTAATTTCGAACACTGAAATGCAAAGAGAAGCAAAGAGAAGAATTTTAGAGCTGGATATCTCACTGATGGGATACAGAATAGCAAAGGTCACTGGCAACCAGCTGAACTCTGCTGCTACAAGGAAAGAATGAAAATAAACAGTGCTGACTCTACTGATTTAACTGGTTGGAAACAATGATGTAATTGATGTCAAGATGTTATTTTAAATATCAATCAGACATTGAAATCTCTGTGAGGTGTGAAGGTCAGGAAATGCAGGAAATATTGTGTTCTCACACCTTTAGCATGAGATGTAAAAATAATTCTTCAGAAAATCACTTTAAGCAGGGCAAAAAAGGAAACTAGATCTGTGTTATGGACTCTTGTATCAACTGAAAAGATACAATTCTTTTATTTCTAAGAAGTTTAGTGTATTTCCAAGATTGTGCTAATGTAAGAAGTATTACTGATGCTGAAAGGATAAAAGATAACCTTACTAAATAATTTAAATTGGCAAGTAAAGTGAGATAAAAGTGATTGTTCTTCTACATTTAGCCTTGAGTTTATCCAATTTACCCAAACACATCACCATTCATATTCATATGTACATGTGAGTGTTTGATCCTGTCTAGGACTAAGATTCCAGTTGCAGGAATATGTACATTTCTCTCCACTGACACAGTAGATAGGCTGAGAAAGAACGGGATAAAGAGTCAGTGACCAATAGCAGAAGCCAGAATGGGGAGAATGACAACAGAGCTTGACTCTTCCCATCCACCCTACCTGGTACCTTTGTGTGCCAGGATAAGCATTGGACAATTCTAGAGACATCCCTGAAAAGACTTCACTCTTCAGGTTTTCTTTACAATAAATGACAAATGGGAGATTTTTTCTAGGACAATGTTTTGTTTTTCCAACAATAAATGGTAAAGGGTCAGTGCAGGACTTTCCTCGTGTTGGTTTGTACAGCAGGTTTGTAGGCATCACTCATGCTGTGATTTACAGTCATTTGTTCTGACTGACAAGCTATGCACAAATGATATATATTCTATTAAAAAAAAAGATATTTCGAGGAAGAGAGTCAAGTGTTTTTATATGAAATAGTTACCATGCAGAGGATTGAGGTGATGAGGCATTCTCTGAAATGCTCAATGGACACCAGTGCTGCTAGCTGAGGAGCTGAGCTCATAACCAAGAACTTTAATCTGCTACAGGTCATTTGAAAAACTCAATCTTGAAGTGATTAAAGGAAAAAAAGAAAGGGAGGAGGCTTCTCATTTAGTAATAATTATAGGGAGGAATCTGGTTTTATATTAGCATCTGTCAGCCATGTCAAGAGAGAACAAATTCAGAAGAGAGGCAATAACTGATTTTGAAGGAGCATTTGGGGCAAATCTTCATAATTTCCCCCCAGTATCACAATACTTGTTCAAATGTTTTGTTGAACAGAAATACAATTGTTCTTAAGGAAGAATATCAAAATGCTAGACAAAAATACTAGATATGCAAATAATCATATCAATATAGCAGTATCAAACATATCAATAACAGTTCAGTAACTTATTTGGCTTTAGGATGGCTGAGGAAAAAAGATGACAGAAGGTTTATAAAGTTTTATCCTCAAAAGCTGCTTTTTTCTGTTTTTATTTTCTTTATCAAATGATCTAACAAAAGCCTATTTCTTTTCAGATCTTGAATCCAAAGGACAAGCTGTCTGTGGACACATTGTGCTATATAAAGAGTAGAGTTAAAAAGCAGGAGATTACTGTAAACAGAATATTGAATATATACAGAATATATTTCTATCTCCTATTGTAGATGGGTCATTTGGGTCAAATCTTGAGTTGTCAATGAAGGATAACATCTTCCTATGCACTGCACAAGGAACCCAAGTTTAGGCTTGGATTCTACTTTGGAAGTTAATAATCTAAAACTAAAGCAGCATAATGATGTCCTTTATTTGATCTGACACTGGATTTGTTTAAAACCCACAAGAGATGAACACATAGTGGAGGATTATTTTAAACTAAACCTTCAGAAATTGAACCTTTGTTTTCCCTTCTTTTATCCAATAAATCATTAGATGAGGGAGATAATATTACAATAGCAAGCACTTTTAAAAAAAAAAAAAAGTGAAGCATTTTAGGTCAATCTTTCACATAAATATAGAAAAAAAAAAGTACAATAAACAGGATGCTAAAAAAAATTCCAAGATTGAAAATACAGAAATCATAATGCATGAGCTGGGATACGAGACATGTTTCTTCATAGTAAAGAACTTATGACAAGAGACTGACTTCCAATTAAATTAAAAAAAAAAGACATACAGTTTAAAATTGCTCTGCTTAACACTTACCACCCCCTTCACAGCATATTGTTTAAGTATGTTAAGACAGAATATTTCATTAAATATTTATTAGTAAATTCAATCAAGGAAAATTATTTCCCCCACATTCAAAGTATAATAGTGCAGCAATCAAGCTTCTTTTGTTTCTCAATAATTACTGCATCAGTAGTCTCTAATTACATATAGAGCTGCTGAAAAATTATAGTAGTAGAGAATGACACCTCCTTTGCTAAGTAGTTCCCCTTCATTTCTTCTAACAATTAAAATACCCATACACATTAACAAGATGGAGCATTTACTGATGAAACAGGTCTGCAGTGACAAATATTTGAAAATTTATTATATTTGTTTGTTTTATTTTGTGGGTGGAAGTAGATTTATTTTTTTTTCTTTATGAATAAATGAGGAACACTTTAACACTTCTTTTTTTAATGTTCATTCTTTCTCAAAAGTGAGATTGATTACAATAGTCTAGCATATCTACCTTAAAATATTTCTAGATTTTTTTTTGTTTCACAGGGGAAACCTTTTCTAAAAGTTTATTTCACTTCAGTAAATTACAGGATTATTTGTATCTATCAGTAGACTGACAGATTCAGTCAACTGCAGTACATAAATACAGGTGCAGTACCTGACACTTGGCAAAAGCACAGATGCCGCAGAAAGAAATTCAACTATTTTTTTATGCTTCTGCTGACCAAATGGACCTGATTCTCATCCTGAGACCGCAAAATGCTAGTTTTACCTTGTGTACCAGCAGTGTTATCTTGCGCAGAAATTCCTGCCAACAGACCAACATAAGGATTAAATGTGAATCTAGCTACAAGTCAGATGATAATATCAAAAAAAAAAAAGGCTCCAAGAATAACTAGAACACAGCAAACCCTTTGAATGGGCATACCCCTTCCCTAAAAAACAACAACAATAAGAAAGTCTGTGAAAAGCAATCCTTTCAAAAATGTTGACTGTGGTGGTAAATTTTCACTGTAAGTTAATTTCCTTGCTCTTCTCCTCCTTTCCAATTTCCTCCTTACATTACTTCTTCCTATTATGTTTTTTTTTTCAAAAAAATCTACATTCTAGAATTCCCAAAGGGCATAGAGTGTCTTTATAGGGTTTTGCATCTAGGAGTGTAGGTTAGCATGACTAGGTGCAACAGCAATTCAAGCAAATAATCTTTCTGGAGTATTTGATCACTAGCATTGCTCAACATAAAGTAGCTCTTCCACAAAATCTGAAGCACAGAGGATGTAAATTTTTTCAGAGTTATGTTTTAGGACCAGGATTTGTGAAACATTTAATAAAACCCTATTTTTTGAGAACTTTTTGTGTTTTTGAGGTATGAAAGTCAGAAGAAAAGGCAAAACAAGTTTGTGGCTGATGAGCTTTTCCCAGCAGTAAAAGGAAAATGGAACCTGCTAAGATGCCTCTGCTAAAATTTGTGATTGCAGTTTCTCTTGTTTTGGCTGTAACTTTTCAGGGTGCTGTAACTCCATGGTTAAGAGTCTAGTGAAAGTAGCAACGAGAAGAAAGGAAACAAAGTTTAGGAAATTCCCAGACAATATGTGAGGTAGTCTCAAATATTTTAATGTAATTACAGCATAAGATGTCAATATTTGTGGAAGATAAATAAAAAAAAAGGGGGAAAGAAAGGTTTTTGTAAACAGAATGTGTTGAGCCAGTTTAATGAGGTATCAAAGGACATCTCACAGGATTTTTTCACAGGGTTACTCAGCTAAGAGTTGAACACATGCAGTAAGAAAGACATTCAATAAAAAACATTCAATAAGAAAACTTTGATTAATTTTGCTTAAAATGAATATCTAGTTGTTAGATAATGCTCTTTTTTTTTCCAGCTAGAGAACCTCAACTCTACCTTTGGATAAAGATCTTAAGTTATTCACCAAATCTCTATGAATTTCCATTTTAGGTTCTTAAACCCGCAACGGTGATCTCAAAGCCCTCACTTTGTGCTTAGTCTGAATATTAAAAGCAGAATGGGATTTCTCAGTAATGAAAAGTTTCTCTGTACAGAATAACTCATTACTCTTTTTGAGTTTTTTTTTTTAATTTTTTCCTGACAAAGTTAGCTGATGTTTTTTTTAATATGTTTATTAGATACATACTTTGTTTACCTTTTCATGGGAGTTTGAAATTCTGAAGAAAGAGTAAGGAAAAGTAAACAAACTTTATTATTATTTCCCATTTATCCTGAGCTTTTATTAGAATATGCACTCACTGAAATATGTAGCAAAAGTATCCAATTCCATAGAATATTCTTAAAAACATAACTCTTTTCTTTAAAATCAAAATATTAAATAACTATGCCTCTACCATATTATTTACAAGGCTCCTGCTTACAAAAAAAAATGAAACAAAGATGTCAATAGAGACCTCAAAGCATCTAGATAATAAATACATTTCTGGCAGTTACTAACAGTGTGCACATTTCCCCTCACTACAAGAGATGAAGAATTGAAATTAATTATGTGCGAATGCATCTATGCACCTCTAGGAGCTCTGATGACTTCAAGTGCTATAACAACCTAAGGAGCTCTGTCTGGACAGAATTCATTCTCCAAGTCAGAGCTGGCATGTGTCCCACCACTGTAGCCTCACTGATTTAAGGAAAAATAAACACAGCAAGATGACATTTCTAACAGTTGTCTCTGTCGTTGGATCTGAAGTGACAAATAGCAAATTACATATAATCCCCCAAAGCTAAGCAGAGTTTATAACACAAAGCTGTGGGGTTATTGAATAAATAAGTAATGAGAATACAAATAAAGAAAAGATGAAAAGAGCATTTTCTTTCTAGGAGAAAACAAGAGTCACCCTTTGTCCTAGCCTGAAACATCATTCAGCCAGTTCTGACCTGAAAACTGGTCTTGCAGCTCATAGCGAGAAACACTTAAAGTCCATAAGTTCAGAGAGTTTCTGTTGGTGAGTCCTTCTGTCCCAATTAAACCACAGCACAGTATTGAAAAGTTTATCACTCAGACCAAAGAAATAGGTGGTGTATAGGAGTAACTTTCTGTCCTGCCAAGGCACCATTCTATCCCCAGTGTTGGGGCACAAAGTATAGAAAAATATGTGAAAATTCTAACTGTAGTTTAATCTGAAGAAAGTTTTCACTAGCACAACAGTTATGCAATTAAATATGGACATCCTCTTATACTGATAAAAAAGTGCCACATTGCATCAGACCCTACATGTATGAAGGGGAGCATAACTTGGGGAGGTCATTGGGCAAGTGCAATCTTTTTATTCATTTACTATTTGCTGCCTCAGAAGAGATGGCACAATAACAGAAGACAGCAAAAAGAAATATCTTTGGTATCAAAATACCATCCCTTTTCCTGAGAGTTCAAATCAAAACTCTTCAAAGTCTCTATCTTCTCTTCAATGTAGGTGCACGTATAGGTGTGGGATGATCAAATCAAGTCTTAAGAGAGCAAAAAGCTGTCTAAGAGTTATATTCATGGAAGATATTTTCAAAACACAGTAAAATGTTGTCAAGAATTCAATTCCCTATGTTATTTGCCAGAAACCTGAATTTTTTACTCATTCAGGCTTTTTTTTTTCTCCTAATCTCCCAGTATCTCTCTCTTCATGGAGAGATACTGGCAGGTACTTGAAACAGTGAAGAATCTATTTTTACTTTAGCGATTTTTTATTTCTTCAAACTAAGATTTTAAATAAATGAATAAAAGAAAGAAAATGTATACAAGTGTTAAACAAACAAATGATGTGAACAGTCCTCATATCCATAACTAGACACAAATATCATTGTTCTTAGTAGAATCTTTTGTTTCTGCCATGACATTTCTGTCCTAAATACAGGCCCTCTTCTACTGTGCAAGGAAATCACCTGTGCAAGATGCCTGAAAGTATAAATTTTATGTGATGGCATTAATTTTGGGATGATTCTGCCATGTGCCAGCCAGCACTGTCCCACACAGCTCCTGGGCATGGTTCAGGAGATCCAAACATCCTAGGAGATGTCCTTCATGGCCTTCATGGCACTGTTTTTGCTGCATGCTCTAGACGCCCAGGAATAATGGGCTGGACATGAACCTTTCTAGCCCGCCTTAATACCTGTGAATCTTCCCAGGCATGTTTAACTAGCATACATATTTCTGGTAGAATAACATACTCTTTCTGACACAGTTGCATTTCAAGTTACTTCTGCACTATACACAGCTTTAAATCTCTTCACACAAACTGCATGATGCGAAATACCTGCAACATGCACTTGAACACCTATCTATGCAAGTTCACTCAAATCAACAATCTTGGACAACTATGTATTTAAATAAGCATTTCTTTTCTTTTCTTTTCTTTCTGGAATTCCATTTTCTGCACTAACCAGAAGTTCTCTATATTTTTCAATAAAATTTGAATAAGGTTTTAGAACCTTAGATACATTAGAATAGAAAAATAAAATTTCATCAGCAAGCGGTGAAGCTTCCTACTAGTGATTAAATGCCTTTACTCACTGCAAGGGTGAAGTAAAATACATTAAACTCTGGGAGGTCAGCATGGCAGTTTTGTTCACACCGACTCATTGAGCCGCAGGCAGCACACTCTGGTTGTTATAGACACTTTCAACCCTTCTCAGTTTGTGTTTTGTTTAGTTAGTTAAACAGATGTGCATAGCTTGCAATCATAGTTTTCCATTTATTACATTCTTTAACAGTTCTGAGAGAAGAATAATGGTCAGTCAGTTCCTCCCTAGGCAAATTAGATAAAAATTTGACTATGTGAAGAAATAGCCTTTCTTTCCTTAGTTATATCCAAGTTACAAATCCCCCTTCTCTTTATTCCTCTTCTACCTTTCTCAAAACTATGTGAAGTCTTGAGGGAAAAAAAAAAAAACCTTCTTTAAACCATATCGCTATACTGTCTGATTTTGAAAAAAAGAAAAATCAAAACAATTTTTTTTTCTGAGCTAGGGATGTTAAATCTTATTAGTGTCCAAGCATGTTAAAGCACAAAGAAGGTTTTCCTGCAGAAATGAATCAGTGCATGTTTTTCCTTCAGACAAGGCCCAGGCTTGTCAGTATTTGTTAGTAGTCCTCTTTGGGATACTGTGTATTTTTAGTATCGTTCTACTACAAACCAGCACATATCTCCAAGGGGTGTTTTCTGTCAGGATATTCTGATTATAGGAACCTAACTATTCCAGTGGTCTTCTATCCTCTGGATGCAATATATCTACATTCCAACTGTCTGTTTTAAACCCAGCAGGACCACTCTCCCCTTATCTGAAAACCTTTGACACTTGAAATATATTTGTGAAGCTTCAAAGCATCAAAGTAAATGCAAAGTGAGTTTAAAAAAAAAGCAAGGTCAGAAATTTCTGTTTTGACATATACTAAGGACATCAAAAATTCAAACAGCAAGGAAACAACATAAATCAACATCATGACATCAAATGATGGTTTTATGTCATTTAACAGAAAAGTAGTAGCAATGCAGTGTCCCTATCAGTAGTACCATCAGTAGATAAATATTGTGGCAAAGGAATGTGGTTACTTAGAAATATATTTCTGTTCATTTAAATGTCAGTCTGTGACAATGTGTAACTCATCTCATCGCATCCTTAATTTTTTCCCTAAAATAAATGTTGTCAATTAGACATGAGGGGAGAGTCCAATTGAGGTCTAGGTAAAGTGTTTTAGGTAAATCGATAACTAATAACTCAAACAAATGAGACTGTGTAAACAGAGGAACAACAGACAAAGAGGACAACATTTTCACGGGTTGTCTTGCCTCTCTGATCTTTGCCCTCCAGGTGTATCTCTTTATCATTTGTATAACTGATCACAGAGTTGAGAGTTGGGGTGCAAAGAGTCTGAGGCTTGTGGTCAGCCTAGAGAGACGACACTTTGTTATTTGTCTTGCAAGCACAGCCCAAAATGGAATTTTATTTTTTTCCAAACATATTATCACTGCTTATATGTAGATTATAATGTAAAGCTTTTATTTTCTGTATTTTTCTTTTCTTTTTTTCTTCCCAAATCTTTTGCCACATTCCTTAGAAAGATGTTCTCATTATGAATATCTATGTGTATCTCCTTCCTGCATGTAATTTTCTCTTGCTTTTCCTGATATTTTTTTCTCATTCATGGATGAGCCTGCCAATTTATCAAGGTTGTTTTTAATTACAACATTAAATGTTTGAAAATTTTCCAACACTTTGATTGAATTGTAGAATCACAAAATAATTTAGGTTGGAAAATACCTTTGGCCCAGCTTTCTGTTCAGTTAAGGCCATATGCAAAGTTATATCAGGCTTCTCAGGGTCATATGCACCCAAGTTTTGAATAATTCCAAGAACGGAGATTCCACAGCCTTGGTGACAGTATGTTCTGGTGTTTGACTACCTGCATAAAAAAACAAACAAACAAACAAAAACCTTCACATTTAATTAGCATTTTCTTTAATTGTGCATCTCTGAGAACAATCTGAACATATCTAAATATAATTATCAGGCCATTATCTAATTTATTAATGAATATAACCAGTGGGATAGATCATCTGGGACCTCTTAAAATATGCCTTCAGTTTTATGCTATATGTTTGATGATAGACATTCAGGGAGGTTGTTTTCTTAACCAGTCGTGCATGAACTTAATATATTCTTAGTCTGGACCTGGGCATATAATAAAGTACAGTATTGAAACTCTTCTATATATATACTTCATCTACTGTTACACTTTTAACCATCAGGTGATTTCAAGTCTGATTTCAGCTAAAATTGACAAATTTGATTTGGTTCTGGTGTTCCTGAAGACTTCAAAAAAGCAAACTGACTTATTAGGTATCGGATGGTTCTGATAACCCCATCACAGTTTTATTATATTTGTCCTTTTGAAGTCTGCTTGGACATGCCCCATTATTTGTGCATTCTCAAGTATAATAGCTCAGGTGTTATCGAATAGCCTGGAGTTTAAATCTCCTCTGGCTTTGAGAGTGTATATAATCAAACTTAATTGAATATATTCAATTTAGCTAATCATTCTCTAATCGGTTCTTTCCTTATTCACAGTCTTATAAATGTGCTAAGTTTCAGGCCATAATTTTATTTATTTGTTTATTTATGAGATTGAAATATAGGAAGTTACGAATATGTCTGTCTTCTCTGGTAAATGCCTTATTTGCTTTCCTTCACAGTTACAAACATGATAGCAATATCCTACTTTTTTTTTCTACTTAATTTTTTGTTAGTAGTACAAAATCCATCCTAGAAAATCTAGAATCCATTTTTCATTTTATCCTTTTTTATTTTATTCTTATCTGGGCTTTCATTCCTTTATACTTGTTTTGGTTGTGAGCCTTTTCTTCTACTTTTTGTAAAATGTCTTCAGGCTTTGAGATAGTTGGAAAGCTTTGAGACAGACATTAGCTTTCCTGTTTCTTTTATCCATCTGAATATATTGGTCTCATGCCTTTAGTTCCTTTTATTAGACATGCAGAATCACCTTTTGCTCCTCAAACTCTCTTCCCAGAAGAGCCTTTCTATGAGAGTATGCTGAAGTCTGCTGCTTCTTTGTGCTTTTTTCATTTCTTCCTTTCAATAGGGTCACAAATACTGTAGCTTCATGGGCACTTTTCCATTCTCAGAAATTCTCTAAGATTTTGATACTGATTAAATTTAATGTTTGGAAGTTGGGCTGTTACAGGCAGATAGAAGAATGCTACCAAGCCAAGAGCATGCCCACACAAGTTTGGCCATAATATTCATTTCCATTACTGGGTCAGGTAAATTGTCCCAGCAATGCTGTTAGACATGCACCTCTTCCCTCATCTTCAGCTGACAAACAGATTGATGTTTGAGTTAATACTGTCAGAGATGCTTCTTTTATTGGAGTATGCGCGATATAATCCAGGGAACTGAAGCAGGTATTCTGCATGGAACCTTCACCTGGAAAATTATGCAGTTAGCTGCATGTCTCTGAATAGTTCAGAGAGATGGAAAGAACATTGGAAAGAAGAGTAGAAAAATGTTTCACTCTCCAAATTTAGTTTTCCATTTTCTGATTGCCGAAGTGCTTTACTGCCAGATCTGACATTAATCAAGCTAGCATATCTGTCTGTGCATTGCTCACATTATCATGGTATATTGCATCAACTGCCATGGAGGTATGAAAGAGATGCAAATGTACAAAACTTATGCACATTTATTTGCCACTTTTAAAGTACACAGTTGGGCTAGATCCAATATGGTGCATGACAATATCAACTTTTGCTGACATCAGATGCAGGAATAAATACTTTACAGGATTATGTTGCACAGACCTGAATTTCCACCACTTTTGACCTTTTCATTGTCCTATAATGTCCTATCCAATCCTATAAAGGAAAGCTAGTTGTCACGAGGTGAAGCAGCAGCTTCTTCTCCCTTAGTTAGATTAGCAAATATAAGTGACAGTGTGAATGGCCAGCAGTACAAATTCAGTTGCATAATGGGGGTTTTCCAGGGGCATTTATTTATAATTTCCAACTCAGTGTTGAATGATTAAAGAGAGTCTGAGAAAACCTCAATTTAGAAACCATTATTTAGATACTATTTTACTATATACAGACAATTCAAAAGACAAAATATTTTTTTCTCTGACAAAGTAACAAGAAAGAGTGCTAACGGGGGTAGGATTTTTTTTTTTGGGGAGGGGAGGTAATTGTTTGCTTATTTTGTCCCTATTAACCAGGTCTTGGCAATCTTGCTAGAAGAATCTCAGTAAAAGTGAATCAAGTGCTCTTGTTAAAGGTTACCTTTAGGGTTTTAATTAAAAAAAAAAAAAAACATGCTTGTATAATCTTTCAGATTGCTGCTTTTGACCTGTCACACTTGCTACACTTTCTAATATCAACAACCGAGACAGAAAAATAACTGTATCTGCTCTAAAATCCAGATTGTTGTTTAATATCAGTCCTCTCATGGAAGGAGTTTTTCCAGCCGTAAGATTCCCAAAGACACTTTGGGGAAACCTGCATTTATTTGCTCCCATCTATGCAAAAGTGTTGTTAGGTTTATGCCTTAAAACCGAGGTAATCCATCCTCCCTAATTATCAGAATGAGAAATATCAAATGCAGAGGTCATATGCCCCACCCGAAACAGATTTTTCTGATTTAAAACAACTGGTACAAATTTAGCTTGATGACTGATAATATATTTTCAAGATAGCACTTTATCAAAGTGTGACAGCAGCTGTGAAATCTCAGTTTCTCCTCTCTCCTCTATGACACCTTGATAAGGCAATTACAGCATAATTACCTTAACAAGTGGCATTACAGGAAATTATTGTCATTCTCCTGTTAAAATAACACATAATCATCAGCAAGTGTATTCTAGAATCCCCAATCAGCATCTGATTAACTGGAGCTATTTCAGAAAAGAGAGTGTAATACATGGGCAATAATTGACATGTTACTAGAAAAGGAAAAAATATAGAGAGGTAGATATAGGTAGATATAGGTAGATAAACCTATATACTTCTGTATATGCTTATATACCTAATGTGCACTTGTACTTCACTGGGGGCTAAGCTGGCTGTCTACTCGATCATTCCCAAAATATCCCTCTTTTTTTGTTATTTGTTATTATTTGACATATAGAAGGAAAACCCTGAAATAGGCTATGTGGGAATGACCAGGTAAACAGAGAGCTTGTGTGACGAACATGCATTTATAAAAATATGTCTTATTTGTTTTTGACCATTCTTATGAACTTAGCTTATATTTATGAGCCTTTCCTCCAATTTCATCTAGATTCCTTTAAGGTAGACAGCACTCTACAATTTATAGTATTATGTTTTGTATAATTCCAGTTTCACTGGAATTCATACAACATCCAGTTTCATGCTATCTTCAGAAAAACAATCAGATTAAAGAACCCATTTGTCTCCTTTTATTTCTATGTGGCATCTTGTCATGATTTAGTAGAAAATCCAAACAACAAAAAGCCAACACAAACTCCACAACCAAACATCAAACTATTATGGTCAATGTGATGTTATAAATTTCTCTAAAAGTCAGTCAAATGGTTCAGACTGAGCATGTATTCATTATCCTTAATTAATTTTCATATCTTTAATCAAGAAGAAGAAACTACAGGAGCCACAGCACAGACTTGCAAGACACTGAATTATGAATTATACAGATCATGGCAGCATGAATTTATTTAGATGGTTGCAAGGCTTTCATGTTTATGCATATTTCTGTTATATACACCCAAATATACACAAAAAGAAGTAAATAACCATCGTCTTTGTGCCTAAAGGTCTGTTCTTGCCTAGTTGTGAATCTTCTCAGTCCCTCTCTGCATATCACACTTCCTGGCCTCAAGAGATCCATAAGGTACTGCAGCACTAATTGTGAAATTAAACCTACAAAGTTGGGTCTTGTGTAAAAATATACTGGAGAAAGAGGTGCTGCACTTTTTTTCACCCAATATCCTAGTAATAAAGCATTTATCCAGGTTAGGTAAAAATTATCACAGTTGATACCAAACAATAGGACTGTGGCGAGGACTTTTAATCTCAACCATCACAATTTATCAATTTTGACTTTAGATATATGAGTACTGCTTGGGCTGAAGTAGTCTAAATCTAAAGGCATCAACAGTTCCAGGTGATCATCGTATGCTACAGGCCTCCTCACTTTTCTTCTATTTCACAGAAAATTTTCTTCTCTATTAGTGTTTTTTTTTTTATGAAACATATTCTGCGATACTTACCATCTCACATTCGTATCTAGGTTTCATGGTGGGGTTCTGACACTAAAGTTTTTAAGTATTAGAGGGGAGGACTCATCTCACTTGCGTTTAGTTGTTAGTGAATCTAGACATTTAATTTCAGTCAGTCACCAAGATTTGTTGTTAGGTTACTGGAGATCAATGGGAACCTCTCTGAGATGGGAGGAACATTTAAATGGTTAAAATTAGATAGGAACAGGTGAGTCCTAGCGTAAATACTTTTTAGGCCTATTATTTTAGTCATATAAACAGAAAGAGGTACTCTCTCAGGTGAGAAAGTGAGATCTAGATGATGGGATAAATGTTTCCATATATAAGCATTTATTCTTGGGCCCCTTGAACTGTTATGGCTGATTGTGAGAAAAGCCTTTCATGGCACTGTCTGAATATTTCTCTAAATATGGACCAAACTGTTTTCAAATGCACCAAGCAAAACTTTTTTCCCTACCAAAAAGTATGTATTTTAATCCCTCCCCTCCCCTCTCTCTTCCCTTTCCCTCCCCTCCCCTC
>JAUBNY010000007.1:137592-148977 GCA_032275445.1 Crypturellus soui | reverse complement strand
AAACTATTAGAAGAAAACACAGCTCCATGTATCCAAAAAGTAAGAAATATTTTAAATGGTCAGATATGAAGGAATATCAAGCTCTCACAGTCCGTACAGTCCCACTGGCTCTGCACTAGCATCTGGGAATTGTTGACTGCAGTCAATATTGGCATGGGTGAGCCACTTTCAAACCCCTCCTCACAGTGATGCAATGAAACCAGATGATTTGCCTCAACTTTTATTTATACCTCATCACAGCATAATAAACAAAATAAAAATCTCACTTTCCTCCAAACATAAATAGTGGACCTGTCTCAATCTTCGTCAAACCAGAACACCTTCATAATTAGCTGAGAAGGATAGAGGTCTCTTAGGCCATTCCTGTATTCTTGTCTGTTTTATTAGTACAATGAGAAGTCTGAGAAGGTAAGATGAAAGTTTACTTTTTTTGAAACTGCTTCACGTCAGCCACACAGCCAAAGACCTCTCTGGATGAAAGTGCCAGCTGTTATATTTCCTTCAACAGCTCAGATTAACTTAATTTATCTCCACTTGTTGATTCCCTCACTAACTTCCAAAAATGCAGACAGCAGCATCATAAGTTTTACATTTGGGATTTGCATAACTTGTAAAACTGGTAAGCCGTTCTTTAGGAAGAATAATATCTGTGAGAAAGGGTATTGCAGTCTTAATTCTGAAACCTGTTTTCTCTCCCATTTGTTGAATCCTCTAGATTGACTTTTCTATATCCCTGCTAATAGAAAATTGTTTAATTGCTGCAGCTTCTTTTCCCACACTATGTTACTTTAATTACTCCAGCATGTTTCCAACAAAACCCATCTCCATCTGTGTTCATCCGTCACTATCAGTTCAACGCAGTCTAAATTATATTCCAGCACTTTGAAAATAAACAACTGAGAGGCCAAAGTGTAAATTGTCCCTATAATGGTTGCATAGAAGTTTTCCATCCACTTGCAATGCAGTTCCTTGGCTTTTGCTGAAGGCTGCAATGGAAGTGAGAAATAACTTTGGGCTAACTGAGCTCTGTCTCTGGGAACCAGGACAGATTTTATTGGAGGTTTAGATAAGCTGTCTATCCAAAAATGTTTCTTATCACTGATAAAAATACAAAAAGTAGATAAAAAATAGATGAGTGGACTAGGGATAACATAGTTAAGAGTTTTATTGTTGTTGCTGTTGTTTTTTAGATATTTTTATTGTTCTAGTTAAGCTTGCAGCTACATTTTTTAATATGTTTCTTACAACCAAATAAAATAAAATACAATGGAAATTGATTTCTTGTTTAATTACAGAATCAGTGAAAATGCAACAATATAATCCACTGAGTGAAACTGGAGATTTTGCCTCTTGCGATGAAACTTTTAGTATGGTGGAAATGAGAGCTTTACACTACAAGAAAAAAGTTGGGATTTTGTAATATGCATAGTATGTGACCAAAAATATTTTAAAAGGGAACATGTGCATTATGCATAAAGTACATATTACATATGTAATATTGTATATTGTATGTAATATTGTATATATATTTATACACAATAGGGTACAGTGGTTCCTACAGAGGTTATTTGGGCTTTGAAAGAAGCAGTCATTATGATTTGTCTGTCCCAACCATGATAAAATACCAGATGTAGTACTTCCTCCATAGCTTTACATAAGACAATTAATACGAGTTTCCTATGTACCAGAGTAAGAATTTTTATTTTCTAGAATTCCAAAGCAGAGAAGGCTTTCCTTTCAGCAGCGTACTTTCAGGGTGTAAAACGAATAAAGTGGAAGGTTCCAGGAGTATGCAAACTGGGGTTCTTGACTTGCTAGTCAAGCTAATTGCATCTTTGAGTGTTTCCTGTCTTGAACTTTGAGTTCTTCTACTGGCTGCTGATTTGAATATCACCTACCATTTGATGGTAACATAAAGAAGTGGTTGGAAATTTTTAAAAATATGAAAATAATTTAAGTAAATGGAAATTATTTCCTTAGGAAATAAACTAGTGAAAGATAAAGCATAAAAATCTTAAAGGGCAAGTTACTTATTTTAAAGGAAATTATGACAATTAAAATGCAATTTGCTTTTTTATCAAACTTTTAAGACATTTAATACCCACATATTAAATCTCTTTGCTAATGACTTACCAGTTTTAAATACTTTACAGTAATGACTTATATAATTTGAAGTGGTTATTTTCCATACTTCATTACTTTCCCCCAAATGATCATTGATTTGATAATTAGTTGATATTTTAAAGCCTGAAGACGTGATGTCCTTGAAAATATTTTAAAGTGTCTTGTTCAGGGCAAAAATAAATTATCATCTTTGAAATGCCATTCACTGATAATTTTAGTGGGCTTTTTTTTTAGTCTGATTGAGAAACTCTTTCATTTTATATTAATTAGTAGTTCATGACAAGATACTCAAAAATCAATGTATTGCATCAAAATTTCAGGCAGTAAAATATTTCCCTGAACTCAGTGGGTAGCTATAATCTATGTTTGAACAAAACCCATATTTTTCTTGAAGCAAAAGGACTTCCAAATTTCACTGTGTCACTCTTGTTCTATATAACAAATTAACAGCCTGCATAACTTTTGTGCTCTGCCCAGCAGGTAAGATACATTAGTACAAAGCTTCGCACCTGTTATTCAGCTTTTTCATATATATTTTGATCAGAGTCTTCTTCCTTTGACTTCTTCAGAGATGTGTTTATTGAAGGACAAATCTACTGTATTACAGTAATTGGAAAACACTTTCTTTTGGAAAAAAAAAATCTGTGGGATTAAAACCTAATTTCACTAGCATTTTAATTTATAACTATAAACATGTAAATATGAGCGTTAAGATCTTATTCAGCATGAATAAAGTTGGCAAAAGGTTCATGGATAGTTTTGTTAAAAGGCTAAATGTTATATACATAATATATACTTTTTTTTTTAAACTGAATCTAATAAAGACAGTGTTTGTTTGTGGGTTAAGGACAATGACTACATTATGATGCTATATAGATTGATTAGATATTAACCCTCAGAGAAAAAAAAACTGATAGGTGATACCTAGCAGATGAAGTTGTCCTCATCATCAAAGAGTGGAAGATGCTCTCAATTTCATGGCCAGTGGAAAGGTGGCATCTAGCAAGCAACTATATCCCCTAGGCTAGATGCTCTCTAGACCCAATAACAAGAATGGATAGATTATTGATATGACAAATCTATGGATTTTTTTTTCCACTGAAAACACATGTGAATAAATTGCAGTAATCATCAGACATCAAACTCTCATTAGTATTTTGATAATTTACCTATTTTTTGTAATACATAAATCTGTATTTGTCTGCTTTGAAAAAAAAAAAGTACGTCTGTTCTGCTTTTTGGATGCTCCCAGCAAATAAAAATATTCCTGGGTAAAAATAGTTTAATTTTCTCATTTTTGTGGTATTTTTAAAGTAAAAATCTCACACATATTATAGAAATGTTCTAATTATTTTCTAATAATCTGAATAACATTCTAAAGCTTAAAGATTTCCATATATCCTGATAAACAGTTTTTTTTTTTTTTTTGAATTAAGGTCAGCTATCTCTGTGCTGAATTAAAATCAGAAAAAATCAGAAACAACACATACTGGCTTTAGCAAAGATAAGGCTAAAATATTGCAAGTTGATTAAGAACATTCTTAGTTTTTATTATATGCTTAAGTCTCAATAAAGAAGAGTTATTAACATGCTTAAAATTAAGTATTTTGGGATAATAGAAAGTACATAAGTATGTTTTCTTTTCCTGCCTTCTAATATCAGTCTGGCAATCCTGATCCATTACTTCTAATTCATAATATTTGTGGGATTTCAAACTGTAAATATCTGAATCCTAGTGTTACATAGTGTTTTCCTTGGATAATCTTTTTTTTCTTTAATTGCCTCAAAGGAGGCTTAATGGAAATAATAAGTACTTTTTCCCACCCGCATTAAAAAAAAAAAAAAAAGGAAAATAAACAGCTATCTAGCCTTATTTTATATTTCAAATGCAGGAAAGATTTGATCTGATCAGTTAGGCAAGATTTCACTGTCCATTGCTCAATTCTCTTTCCTCAGTGCAACAGTTTCACAATTATTCTTGTGTAAATGAAATAAAAAGTTGGCCTCAGTGCTTCAATTACAGCAGAAGAATTTTTGTTTTTATCTGCATATCTACATGGTTATGGGTTTTCTTTCTTAAGATAGTTCTATTGTAAGTTACCATAGGAGTGAATTACAGTTTTCCCTTCACTGTTCTTTCATAATAGTCACCAGAGTAAGAGAAGTGGAACTGATATCAGTGTGGTGCATTTGTGAGAGATACTGAAGTTAGCTTACTGAGTAGCTACTTCACTGCTAAAACAGGTGTCTGCTTCCAAAGATTTCAATTCATTCTACTTCTGCCATACTACAGAGAAATATTATATCTGAAGTCTTCCACTATGCTACCAACAAACTGATAATTCCTTAACATTCTTTTCGACAAAATGAATTCTTTCTCAATATAAGATTTTTTTTCTGTATAGTAAATTGTTTTTTGTTTTGTTTTGTTTTGTTTTGTTTTCTCCAAGGCCATGAATCTTGTAACAGATTATTTTATGCTGTCACAGAAAAAGTTATCTTTTACAGAATTTTTATAAGAAGGAAAGGGAAAAAAATAATTTACACTTAGTAATTCACTTGGGAATTATATTGTTCTTATTGAATTTCATACTGTTCTATTTAACAGGCTCATATTTAAAGATTGTTTTCTTAGTGATTCCTTATAAAAGAATTATGCCTATCAAGTCTATGAATATGTGCTTAAGAATGTCATCACTCTGCCATACCTTGAAAGTCTCAAATTTTTGACTTTTATCACATCTCTGAAAATTACAAAATGAACCATTTGAATTAAAGCAAATGTAGTTATTTAATGACTAAAACAGAAAGCAGACACCTTTCTATGGGCAACTTTCTCTCTCTGCAATAGCTGCTTTACAGAACAGAGTGTGGGAAAATATTAGAAATCAGCTGCAATGCATGGATATACTTGCAGTTTAGCTTCCCTAATCCACCCCCAGAAAGTAAATCCATACATCACAAATGAGAATTCACTATTATGTTTAAATCTTCCCATTTCTAAATTGTTATATTATGAAGGAGCAAAGGGGAGAGACCAGGGCGGCCCATACTTTTCAGACAGATAAATGCTGTTCCATTGTGGAGAGGCATCTTGGGGCCGCCTCTGTAAAAGAATCTAAATAGTACTTGCCACGTGTACATGCAAATTATGGGGTTAGGGCACCCTCATCTCTTTGTTTATCTTGATGCACTCACATGCCTGGCCTTAAGACTTGCTTAATAAATACTTTATTTTATATGTTAACAAGGATTAAGTCAGAAAGCTAAGGATTTTCTACTTACACAAATGCAACAAACCCAAAGAAACTGGGGACTAGTCTAATCCTGGACCAACGATGTGCACTGTGGGGACCCTGTGAAGGAACCAGGGTTTGCAGAGTCTTTCAGACATACTGCAGAGGATGAGCAAATGGGTTAGTGGTGGGGAAGAGATATGGAGGAATACTACTCCAGACATACAAATAATGACCATCCCTATCGCCATGGATAGACAAGAGCTTTTTGTGGTTCTATCACAAATATATTTCTTATTGAGGAACAGAATTATCCTTAGTTTGGGCTATGAAAAAGGTAACATGACAATTTGAAAGAAGGTCACCTTACAGACACGGACATACTTTGCCAATAAGGTCCTGCGTGGTGGCTTTTACCACTTTATTCTATCTCTAGCTTCAGCAAGATTCCTTCTAATCATCCCTGCTTCCTCTCATCCTCTGCATATTCTTTTTCTTTTCATAACTGAATGAACAGACTTGCAACTAAATGAGTGCTATGTGTCTATAGGCAGCTGTATGCTCCTGTAGATTGCAATGTCCGTAAGAACTAAAAGTAACAATTTTCAGTATATTACTAAAGTGTTCATAAAAATAGGCCCCAGAGACTTTCATGATTATTATTAGTGCTTTCCTTCTTTAAATAGTAATGTTATTATATTAGCAAAGAGATTCTAAAGAGAAGAGTGAATCAAAGTGTAGTTAAATTTGCAATTTATATTTGTGTATGAGTGCAAGTGTTGGTACACAAGTAATGATAAGTAAAAATCAGATAGTCCTATTTAAAACTAATTCCTAGAAGAATTCTGTCCATATTAAATCCAAATTTCCTGTATGGAAAATATATATATTTACAAATATATACACATATATAAAAATCACAACAATGACCTCATATGGTGACTCATCCCAACATAACAACAACTTCTTCAGTTCTTCACCATTATAATACAGCACATGCCAAACAATATTTTCTCCTTTCTTCTACTCTACCTTCCATAGTAAATCACCTTCTGAGATGTAATGTAATAATTAAGCATACTTTTGAGTCTGATCTAATAGCCAGGCAAAGTTGTGTGGAGATACAGGAATGAAAAACGATTTCAATAGGAACTTGTTCCCCTAAAGAAACAGAGTAAAGAATCACAATGTTACTCAGAAAGTAGTCATGGATTCTTAGTCATGGTAAAATTCTCTCCCGTCTACACCACCAAGAAGTATTAAATTTACAGCATGAAAGAGATAAAGGAAAAGGGGCCATTCTCAAATTTATTCCATATTATGCTTAAGTAATTGTTGCAGTTGGATAGGGGAGCAAATTTGGTAAGAGATGAATCCCCTTGTGTTCCTGCTGATTCTCAAGGGTTAGAAGGACAGGAGGCGGCTGGACCCATCTCTTAATAGGGATACCAAATACTGAGTTAGCTATATGCCCAACTCTGGCAATATCGTCTGCTGACCGTCAGCCCAATTGCCTTCTCAGGAGTGAATGAAGTTCCCCAATAGTGTGATCAACTGTAAGCTCAATTCTGGCAGTATTGGATTTACCAACAGTCTGTCAACTGTAGGTCTGATTGCCTTTAAAAAAAGTGGTCGGGTTTACAAATAGTACAATTTATTCAAATGCAAAATTAGGAAAACAGGGTTTGGATGTCAGTATAGGAAATTCTCTACTACAGTGTGGGGTTCTTAGCTAGTGCCTAGTGTACAAATGCTCAGTCATCACTCACCTAGAAGGTAGGAGAGGGTTCTTAATCTTGAGGAGTCTACTCAGGTAGTGTCCTGACCCAAGGGGAGGAAAGGATCGACTGATCCAGAAGTTACGATGGAATCTTCACTCTCTTCTCTTCCTTCTTTCTTAGTTCCTCTTCCTCCATTCTTACCATCCCATTCTTCCTTCCTACCGTATTCCTCCATAGTTCGCCTTTTGTACATTTTCTTTTACATTTAGGTGGAGCTTGAGTGACTCTAATCATATTTACTTTCATTTTTCATGATTTAAAAAAGCCTCCTGAGTTAATCAAAAATCTAGAGAGCATGCTCAGCGAGATGGGGTTATGTGTTGGTATTACAATGAGATTAGAAGGAGGAGAGTTGGAGCAAAGTCTATCAGAAGGAACTGATGTTCCACCACTGTTGGTCCAGCCCCAGACATCACACAATGTGGCTTATCAGTCGTGTGGTACCACCAGGCTGCCACCTCTGCAGAGAGTACAACAGAGTTTGGCCGCGGAGTCTTCACTCCGCTCCACCCTCCATTCACTCATGGTCTGCACGGTGCCATCAGATTTTCCCCTCCGCAGGGAAACCAACAAAGTTTGGCCATGGTTTCTATGTTCTGCTCCTCTCTTCATTTACTCTTATTAGTGAGTGCTAGGATGGCAGATTGTGTTGCCAAAGGAATGGCGGAGCAGCAGATTCCACGTATACCAGCCATCCTGGAAGTGGTAACTGTCTCTCACCTCAAGCAAGCCTCTGTAATGCCATAATTTCTGTTAAGATCTATTTTTCTCTAAGTTCCCCTTTCCCCAAATTCTCTCAAAGTAATGATATGCAGAATTGCCATATGCAGGTCATCTTAATCGACTATAAGAGGGGCAGTTTCACAAGATGCGTTAGTAAAATAGGCGCATTAAGAATGGAGGCGAACATTGACCCCATTTGACAGCTAGGGAAACTGAGGCATAGAGTGATTTTAATAATATATAGGGAATAATAAGGGAAGTGGCAGAACTTAGACATGAGAACAGATTTTATGAGCACTTTTCTATATTTTCATTTCAAATTTCTCTCTTCTTGAAAAGGAGCCTAAAGATCTTATGAGCGATCCAAACCCTTCCTGCACCTTCACCCACAACGCCTCTTTGAGTTATTGCAGCATCCTGGCCAGCCTCTGAGGCAGATTTCCCCCTCTGCCATTTCAAATCTCATAGTGCTGTAAGCCACATGCTCACATTCACAACAGTGAATAATCTTGCCACAGGTACATAATGGAACAAAATGAAAAGCGAGCATGATGTCATTCATTTTTAGATTATTGGAATGTCTTTATATTAATCTTCTCATCTTCTTCTCCTACATCTTTATACATACTCACCCTGGGGAGGCATAAATATTCCATTTACTTAAGACATAGTTTAAAATTAATTTCTGGAAGCAATCAGAAAGTAGAAAAATCAGATTATTTGACTTGTTTTAGTACTGATAAGAAGACATTATCCATTAAGAGGTATTTTTTCACAGTGGGCTTATGAATCCACACAAAAAATATGTTTAATAGCACATTATTTAATGCCCAATTACAATAGGATTCTGATAGAATATGAAGAATAATAAATGAGTTCATTATTTTCAAAGTTATTACACAAAGAATAACAAATTGTTTCAGAATGGTGGTAAAAATACACAGTTTTATCAGAAAATTAATCTTTATTGAATGTTTGGAGGACTGAATTCTCCCAGTAGTGTGATTGAAGCCTAAAAGTATGGGTGGGATAGAAAAGGGGAAATTAACTTCATACTTATCAAAAATTCTAGTTTAAGAGCAATAGAAAATTAAACTCTTCACTTATTATTCACCTATTAAAGAAAAGTTGTGAAAGAACTTGCAAATTGTACAATATTGTCATTTTGACATGGAAAAATCTTTTATATATGATAGAATATAACACAGTTTATGTTAAGCATGTCAAGCATGGCAGTAAAATTAATAATTAGTTTCAATTGTTCTTATGGCCTTTTTTAATGATTTTTTAAATGATTTCAGTACCACTATTTCAAGTGCCAAGAAGCCATCATGGAAATATCACATAATCAAGCCAGGTGAATAAGTATGATAGTTGTATTTATAGCTGATAAGTCCTAAATTCATCTCTTATTTATTAAAGTTGTGCACTCTGCAAAAAAATGCCTTAGAATAAAATGCTAATATTCAGGTATAGATATTTTTTGATTAGAGATGCAACTACGTATGTGAAATCTCTTCCTCAAAGAAGGATGCCAGTTCAATCATTAAGGTTTTATCTATTCTGCTAAGAATGTAGATTATCAGCCTCAGCGTATTTTCCTACCACTGATAGGCTAAAACAATACATGTTTTTATGTTAAGTGCTGGGATAAATGTAGCAATTCCCAGGTTAAAGAATGTTGACATAAGAAGAGTGTATAGAAGATATTTCAAAATGGTCATTTTTGCCATTTCTTTCCCTTTTATGAATAAAAATTTACAGTCTGTGCTGAAAATAGAGATTTTCAGAAACTTTCGTGATAAAATTTTTTTTTGTAAAATAACAGTTAACAGACAGGAAAATCTTTCCAGCAAGCAGATCAGTTTCAGTAAACTTTCTAAGCTCAGAAAGCACTTAAGTATTCCTGCATTCTAAAAAAAAAATACAGATTTTCTTTGTTTAAAACAATTAACAATTTGTAATATAATTATATATTTAAAATTATAAATTAAAAATACTTTGATCTTCTCATAAAATAATTTTGCTTTTACTTTCATTTCCACGAGCACTCCCAAGACTGACTTTTTACCATAATTTCAAGATGTGTCTACAAAAGGGATTTTAATGGCTCTACTATAGCAGTCCAGGTTCTACCCTGTCCTTGGAAGAACTGAAGAATTGTGCTTGAACACTTTATTCTGAATCAAGGAAATTACAGTCAGTTTTCCAGCTAATACAAAGACATTTCATTTCTTCTACCAGATGCAATAGATAAGATTTCAAGAATGAGTACTGGTTATGAACACATCTGCTCCTGATAAATCACTTTAAGGTAGCTCAAGGAGAAAGACATATCAGAATCCACATTTTTTGGAAATTTGGTTTCTTTGAATTGTCACAAGCTGACAACTGGACTTTGAAAGGACTCGTGACTTCTAAATATGCTTTCCACGGGCCCTTTTGTTCAAGGCCTTGCCTTCCTACTCTTACATATACAATCCATGGATGTTAAACAAGTCTGCATGTAAAACAGAGAGGAAACTAACAGCTCTTGTCATTTCTACCCTCAGTAGGCTAGGATAAAGAAAGAAAAACATTTTGTTTAAAGACTGAACATACCTAAATGAGAACTAGATTTGTGTCTCAGGCATGTATATATACTGACTTCATCTCAGATTATCATTTGTTGCTTTTAAATGATTATGCAGAGCCTTTCCTTTGATGAAAATTCCATTATTCTCTCCATAACTTCTGAGATGATTGAGCATAGTAGATATTAATTTCATACTAAGATATTTTGAAATATCTGAAAGATATTAATTTAAAAACCATAGGTAGCATGTAACAACCTGTGAAAATACTGTAGAACTGTAGCAATAACACCGAAAAGAACTTTAAAAAGAATTAGTTATTTGACTGGAACTTTCAAATTTTTCATTTTATTACTAATCAAAATATAGAAACATACACAGTTGAGAGCCATGAAAAGTACTGTATTTCAGGTGTCATTCACTCATATGGGAAATTTAATTTTTAAAAAAAATGAAGGTTAAAACTGAGTATCATTGAGGAAATAAACAGAAGGAAAAAAAAGAAAAACCTTCATAATGTTGGTCTTATTTTTAATCATTGAAGAAGAGTTACACCAATAAAAATAAAAAGATGAATGTGAAAAGATTCTTATGCATTTTATCCTGCTAGCTCTTAACATATTTGTTCCATATTGAGTCACCTTCCTCAGATGAGGCTTACAAAAAAAACTGGAGCTGGACTTTGTTTTTGAGAAAAACATTTCCAGTATTCTCCAAAAGATTCGCTAGGAGATGGCAAAAGTCTCCTGTCCTTCAGTTTGCTGTATCACAAGAGTTTTATTGGTACTTATGGCACTTATTATAAGTTAAGGTTTAGAGTTCAGCCCATATTTTCATATTGTCAGGAAAATGACATATGGTCAGATCTTTTAAGATCTAAGACCTAGAGCATGTGGCACAGGGCTGCATCCAAGCGGGTCTTGAAGATCTCCAGAGAAGGAGACTCCA
>JAUBNY010000007.1:115652-128218 GCA_032275445.1 Crypturellus soui | reverse complement strand
TATGGTGTTGGAGGGCTTATGATTGGACTCGATGATCTCAAAGGTCTTTTCCAACCATAATAATTCTATGACTCTATGATTCTACTGATTTAGGTTGTCATAAACAACGGAATAACCAAGCAAGCAACTTTTTTAATGAGGAACCCTAAAATATGTGTTTGTTCAAAATGCATAAGAAATGGCCATGCCTGTCTAATCAAAGTAGAATCAAAGACACACAAAGCTGAAAGCAGCTTCAAGTGAACACCCTGTATCCAATCCCATGAAATTCTGCATCTCTCATGTCCTTTCAAAGTTACTGTCTCCAAGAGAACACCTCCCCATACCACAAACTTAATGGCAACTTTTATTTTTAATTGTTTATATTTTCTTTTATTTTATTTAGAAGTTCCTGCAAACTGTATGTTTTTCCCCCCAAACTGCTGATAAAATTTTAGTTTAGTTTAAAGTTAAAAAATATCCCTGAAAATGTACTGCTTATTAATGACTCCATTTACATTTATACTATCAAAAAGAGCTTCTACCCCCAAAATCATTAGTCAGCCAAATTTAATCTTTCAGAGGTTTGGCATGTGGATTTTTTATCTTTTTTATTTTCTCTCTGGTGAAGATAAGTGTGATAGAGAATACGAAACAAGTAGTAATATGGAACTGATTGGAAAGATACACTTCTAATATTCTAATTCAATATTAAAATATTATATTGTCTATTAGCAGTCTCTTTTTTTTCAGTTAGAAATGAGAGATTTGCTTATTTCTTCATCTGGCCTGTGACAGCCAGGATACACCAAGCTTACAAAAGGCTGTCCTTTTAGTCAATGAGTAGGTCTGATTTGGAGAAAAAAAAAAAGCGCATTTAAATTTCCATGTGTTTCCATGTACCATGCCTACTCTCTGCAGACCAACAGAAATAAGTGGCTGAGACTATCAGAAATGATGACGAGTTACTACTTATTATAATTCTAACACAGAATAGAGCCCTAATAAACTGACAATGCAGATCTCTTGGAAAGGGGAGGAGTTTGCTTACACTGTGATTCAGTTTACTTCACGGTCAGAAAGGAAACTTAGAAGGAACAACCAAAACATCAGAGGCTTTTTGCATATCAAAAGAGCAACACAATCCTGCCAAATGTTTCTTCTACAGTCTCACAAATGTGCAAATCTCATCAAATTTACAGTAAAGTTAAGTATCTGTAAATCAAAAATATGCAGAAGGAAGTTACTGATGTGGGGGGAAAGATGCAGTAATGGTCTGGTAGCCCTATCTGTGAGAGGGATACATATTCATAAATATTTCACCTTCACAGTGGGTAGACCAACTGTTCTACCCACTCTGTGGTTTCCAGAACTGAAAGATACCGCAGAGATGTCCTGCTGAAGCAAGTATACCTTTCTATAAGGAATACGCTTAAAAGTTGTACCCAGGTATGAAAATAAATAAACAAAACAAAACAGCAACAAAACCCTTCATTTTGCTAGAATGAAAGCATTTTTAATTTCAGCTCTTAAAGTGATTCAAATGTATCTAAAGGAGATGGAGACTTTTCTTTTGTATGAGTCCAAAGGGAGCACTGCAGTGGCAAACTATTCGGTGCTTAAAATTTGAGACCAGATTAAGAAGATTAAGAGACCGGATTAAGATTGACTTCCCTAACAATAGTAATAATATTAAATATTATTTAATATTATTTTATTTGATTGTCTCCAGAGGATTCAATTTTGGTGAATTTTCTTTGCACGATCGAGTGTTTCTGTTGGAAGGTGAAGATCATGGACAGAGATCCCTGACTTCAGGAAAACCGTATTTTCATAGAGCTATTATCTTGGGTTAAATTTCTGTGTTTACACAGTGCCATAACATTTATTTTGAATTTAGGTAGTGAATACAGAATATATCCTACTGCAGAAAGAAAAAAACACTTACACCTATAATGATACTTCTCTTTGATAGGTTTGAACCATGCACAGTTTTTAACAATGACCTGATAAAAATTTTCCCAATACGCATTTGTATACTCAGTATTTATCACATGTATATGTATGTCTGCATGCACCACGTCCATCTGCATTTTCATTTACATTTATGCACCCATTATGTTTGTCTGCCTTGTCAGGAAAATGAACTGTGTCTGGAGGAATTAACTGCAATCTTTTTCATAAAGAATCTAGTCTCTCTGGCAACCCACAAGCTTTAGTTCCATTATCTAAATCTTTTATCTTCCTTTCTTTGATTGCAGGATAGTTTTTCATCTCTATATTTTTTCAGTGAATAAAGTGTAGATGAAGTCCCCTTCTGTGACAGAAATATTCCACCTTCCCTGTGAAATTGCCCTAAAGGTCCCATCAAAGAAAACACCCCCTGAATTATTAGGTGCATGTGTTAAAAATAGTCATTTGCATTTCATTAAAATAACACAGGCTTGCTGCTAAGCCTTCCCTCCTGTCCTTTTGAATTTGTGTGCACTGAAAACAGGTCTTTTATAAATATAATCACTATCTTCCTTCTTTTTTTTACTAGAATTGTAAGAACAGATATTTCCTCTTCCTACTTCTTTGATATTTCCTCCATATGAATGCAGAAATACTGTGTCATTCTGTAACTTGTTCTTTTAGGATAAAAAAATCTTATTAAATGTTTCTAAAGCCTAAAGAATTTTGGATGTGTTTGCTGTTCTGTTGGCAGGAAAAAAAAAAAAAAAGATTTCCTTTTTATTAACACAAATCTTGATTCTGTGGGTGATTCAAAAGTGTTATCACTATTACATGCTAAACTGGCAAACAGCCAATTAGCAGCAGGAAGGCGGCAGCCTACTAAAAGGTTTTGTATGTCGTTGTACCAGAGTTTACACAGATTAGATATTGCATGTGCTACTGTCTCTGAATGCAATTCCTTAAACTAGTTCAGTGGTTTATTTCCAATGACCTTCTTGTCCCCTTTCAGTTCTGCAGCTCCGAGATCACAGCTCCAGAAGTCCTCGGAATATCATTGTCCCCTCTCATACTCGAGCTCAGGCGGTTGTACTTTTGTTCATTTGTCAAAAACCAAACAGGCTGCCCTGACTGCAGGAAATAAAGCTTTTTCTGTAGGGCCTTTCACATTGATATTGTTTGTCTTTCTGGGAATAATGCCATGTCTTGGATGCCAGATCTTCCCAATCAAAAGTTTTGGCTTCACGATACCTTCTTTGTGCCATGCCTACACTACACATCATTGCCTTAACAAGCTGCTGAGTTCCTGTGGTGCTATTAAACCTTTGTGCCTCACCCCCCACCTCTCCCTTCCAGGCTTATCATGGCTGAATAGCACAAAAGTAATTTTGAGAAAGCAAACATGTGCACGGACAATATTCCAAACAGGATTTCACAAGGCAAAATGAAGCAAATCATGGACTATTTTCTCCTACAAAAAAAAATATATTTTCTCCCCATAGTGTGTAAGTTCTACAACATAAATTCAAACTGAGATAACAAAGCAGCTTATTTCTAGCATTTCCTAACACACCAGCCTTTCTCACTGACTTAGGACAAGTCACTGGCCCTGTCCACAAACAACATTTGCAGTGACAGCACTAAAGTATATGTGACTGCACTCCCTTGGGCTTGGTCATCCAAGACATTTTTGCTGATCTGAAGTGGCCATATTGGGATAACATAATTACAAGTGAGAAATGCCTCAAAGTTACCATAATAGTCACAAGCAGTATACTCACACAAACAAGATGCTGATGGTACCCTTCTTTCTAAATTTATTACATCTCCTTGATGCCAGAGATCAAAGCCATGCTTGGGCTAACGGACTTGAAGAGCTCACCTTCCATTAACAAATCACTGATGAACCCAACATAATAATACAATCACAGAATCATCGAATCACAGAATCACAGAATGGTTAAGGTTGGAAGGGACCTCTAGAGATCACCTAGTCCAACCCCCTGCTCCAGCAGGGACACCCAGAGCACGTGGCACAGGGTGGCATCCAGGCGAGTTTGGAAGATCTCCAGAGAAGGAGACTCCACAGCCTCTCTGAGTAGCCTGTTCCATAGTAAAGAATTTCTTCCTTACATTTCCATTTATGTTCAATGGTCAACAGTATTAGGGAAAGATGTGGGTAGAACTGGCCACTTTCCTTTCCCCTTTGCTGATCCCCTGCTTCTCTGCTATTCTCACTTCACCAGAGCCCTATAACCAGTTCTAAGAGAGATTTTAGTCCATGAGTAGCATAGTCAGAACAAAGTTACTCTGTCAATGTCAACCCTTCCCCATACCATGAAGGACTTCTCCTTTTCCAAGCTGAGAAAGAACGTAACCAGTTTAGTGTTTTGGCAAAATGAGTCCAAGCACCTATGGGAATATCCAGATCACCAAGATCACAGCTGTGCCTTACAACTGGAAATGTATGATGAAAGTAGGATTGCTGGGAAGAAGCAATCAGAGCAAATGATGTTTCTGACAAGTAAAGATGCTGCATGAGGCCAAGGAAGGATAGTATATATGAAATATTTCCAGATGTCATGAAGTGTCTGAGTTGAAATAATGCCTTTTGTGTCCATATTAAGAAAGTGTGAGAAAAAGTAGTAGAGATGACCTGCATAGTTCAGTAGCACCTTCAGCCTCATCAAAGTCAGCAGCAGGATGTGAGAAGCAACTTGTTATGATAGCAGAACTCTTATACCTCATATTTACACTGTTTGTCCCATAGTGCTTTCTGAGACATGAGTTTGCTTCCATTTGGAAATATTTTTTTTTTCTCATTACAGCAAATGTTTGCTCTAATGTATTTCTAGATGAGACAAAGTCAGAATAGCTATCATTTCCAGGAAAGAGGCTAATATTCTAGTTTTTTTTCAACGTTAGTTTTTTTTTTTTTAAAACAAAAATCTAATATTCTGCCAAGTTTTCTCACTTGGACGATTTTTTAAGACTTAAAAAGTTCATAATGAGGGGCAAAGACTTTCTTCCATGGGTGTTGTCCTCACGCCCTTATGCAGGACTGGATTACAGTGAAATACTTCTGGGTTTTGTTCCTTTCAGAGACTTGAGTTTATAATGGCGCTTCTAGTATCTTAGTCTCAAATGTGGCAGAAAAGGTTTTAAAGGAGCAGTCCACATTTACAAATTAGGATTGCCTTTTCCACACAGATTATGCAACGAAGGGCAGCTATTACACTGAAGTGGTGGGGACCATGTCCAGAAGTTTCTGAAGATGTGTACTGTGGATGTGCAGTAAGTGCAATTGGAAGGATTTCTACAAGCTAAAAATGCTAGAGTGTAAGTCTATTTTCCTACATAATTAAGCATGAGGTACTGCACACGGCTAATTCATTTGTATTACTAAACCTAGTGAAATCTTCATTATCAGTACTATGCTTTCCACTGCAGGGTCTAAGTTTCCGCTGGCTGGGATTGTGTCTTGTCCGATGCATACTTTGCTGTGTGTATACATAGTGAAACTGTCCCTCCTTTCCTTGTCATATCTAATCCTCAATAGATCTTATGGCCTGGAAAAGATAGGAGATCTCTTCTTTAAGTACAACTGGACAAAAGTCATCATTACAACCGCAAGTACTCCGTACAATTTTACATAGGGAATTGTAGCAGAAGGTGCCACATACCATCATATCAGCACACCAGATTTTGGTATATCACAAAGGAGGTGGTCAGGCTCTCCTTGCCCCTCTCTGCATCCAGATGCACGAATGAAAACTAGTTCATTTGCTATGACTGTCAGTTAATCACAACTCTTGCTCTGAGCAAATATCAAATACTCTGCTAAAAAGATATTGTGTTTAAATGTTCTGGCTTACAATTGCCAGCTTTAGTTATTAAATCTACAGTAAGTGAAGCTGAGAGATAAATTTGGTTATAGAAGATTTAACAGAGGTTAACCCTTATTTAATCATTTCAGCCAAGCAAACAGTTTTGATCAACAGCATAGAGCTATAGTTCAATATTTACACCTTGCATGAAAATATGGCATTTAATCTAATCAAGCTGGCCAATGCTGAACATGCCACATTAAATGTTTGCTCTTCAAATCTGAAGTTCATTCATTCTGTCACTCTAATTCCCGAACTCAATTTGAAAATAGTTTGCATTACATGCTATCTTGCAGCTTTATGTGTTTGCCTAATAAACACAGGTTAAATGACCTTGTCTTGTGAATGTGACATTGTTAAAATCAAAGAATAATGTGGCGGAATTATCTGCTAAAAGAAAAAATAATGCATTGTTAAGAAAAAAAGATAAAATATCTCTCTGCCTGTTACAGTTCTTTTGCTACCAAATATAGACTTGATTTTGTTCCCCAGTAGAACATGAGCAGCTTATGCACTGATTGTAATTTTTTCTCTTCCCACTCTAGTTAAATCTTTTAGACAGTAGTTTGAAAGATGAACAAACAAACAGGGAGACAGTGAAAAGCAAACAGCTGAAAACTAAAATCTCTTTAAAAATGACATAGTCTAAAGCAAAGCAATAAAATCTGATTCTGATCTTATACAAACCATTTCCAGTAAAGCAGGAGGAATTCTAATGCTCTTGAAGGAGATGCAATGAGAGTAATGAGATCACAGTGAATGCCTATGGGCTTTTTTCTTCATTACTTAGGTTTCTCATACTAGAAGTAAGGCTGCACAGAGGTTAGGACACAAATTTCAGAATGCAGTGGAGAAAAAAAGTACCTATATTTAAAATAAAAGCACAGCATTTCAACTCTCCTTACTTCTTTGGAGAAAGGACAAAAAGTAGACTTGTAGTAAATAGTTCCATGATGAAACTTTCCAAAGGAAGAGGTCATAGTTTCTAGAAAAACTTGCTTCTAGCCATAGACATATAAAATCATACAGCTTTCTTACTTCATAGAAATGCTGTGAATCTTTTGCTGTTTATGAGCAATGTAAAAGAACTGAAGGATTTATACCAGACTGAAACTTGGTTGAAGGTGAAGAATCAGAAGGAACAACCATTGAGCACGGCAGAACATGCAGCAGCGATCCCCTTAGCAACAGGGGAGCTGCTCCTCAAACAAGGTCTGACCCCACCAGCAGACTGCAATGGCACCAGGATGCTCTGAGATATACCTGCTGCTGGAGCTGGCATGCACATCTCTAACAGGCTGCTGAATGCTGCTGCATGGTACTTGTATTTTTAGTGCCACTTTCAGAAATACAGATTTTTGACAGTTCTTTTTCTGTATATAAACATATTAGTATTAATATTAATTTTGTTTACTGCCATTATACTGTTTTTCTCCCTCTTTTTGGCAGAGCGGAGAGGGTAAATATATATACATAAGTACATATGTGTACTCTTTCATATATGGATTAGAGGGAAGATATCAACATCCTTGACACACTAATGGAAATAAAATTAATATATACTAAATGATACCATACAGTAGTATCTAAAAAAGATAGATGACTTATCCAGGGTTAGAAGGCCAGATCAAGCAATAGACATTTAGAAATTCCTAACTTCCGCATCGGGAAGTTAAAATTTGGAATCAGAACTAGTTATCCTAAGTTTTCCTTATAGCCAATGCAGAAAAATAAACACTTTAAAGCAGTTTTCATCTTACTGTAAGATGAATCAGATGAAACATTTTCTAAAGGTCTGATTCTCTCCAACTATAAAGGCAGGTGGCTACCAGCTCAGCCCTTGATAAATTTATACATCTGAATTAAATGATATGGACACACCCAGATCTCCTAAGTACTATGTTATGTTTTAAAAATTTATAGAATAAATATATGTATTGCGCAGAGGGAGACCTCAGGAGTTCAGCGTGCGTTCTGTATTTTTCCGCTGCACCCTTTGGCACTTCATTATGTTCTTTTCCTACACTTATAAAATGTTTGACTGTTAAACACGATGAACTATTTTATTGTTAAGCATTTAAGAAGAGAAAAATGATGGTTTGAATGTTAATGCACCAAGGTAGATCAGAATCCTAGCGCTGTTAAATGCTTTCTGAGCCACTGGAGCATAGCGTCGGTGCTATAAAGAAGCACTCCCTGATGGATTGTTAGCAATACTCTAACTCTTTTCGGGACAATAATATTGACTTCACATTAGATAAACATGAATCTTCTAAACAAGAGGTGAATGCCTGGGAACCAGCCTCTTCTTCGTGTCTAGTAGCTAAAAGGCAGCAGGACACACTCTATAGAGTTTAATTTTCAGTGTAATTAGCTTTTGCAGTGAAGTGCAGTAAGGTAACAAATGAAGCACAGTGCTGCAACACGGGGCTCTGTGAAGAGCATGGAGGAGGTCATACTCTTTACCTTGAAATTTTTTGTTTTCCACAAAGCCCATTTTAAGTAAAGCACAGACATTTAATGACCCTCAAGCTTTGAAAGAGGTAGCTGTGTGGGGAAAATAAAAATGAAAATCAGTGAGGTATTGAATCTGCAGTTGTAAGCTGTTCAAAAGTTAAAGTGTTGACATGACAGGTAAAAGGATAGTCTTTCCACTTTATCTATAGGTCACAAGTTCAGAGAAACTAATGCAGCAGCTCAGAAAAAAAAAATGTTTAGCATTTATCAGTAGGAAATATATTTGCTTAAATCTCCAGAAGAATTCATAGACATAGACATCAGCGAATTTCTATATTTACACGTATTAATTTTCTATCTGCTATTAAGAAATAGACCAAATTCTGTCACTCAAGAAACTGACATAAAACAAAAAAAAAAATGTACAACTGCTAAGCTCATCAAAAACAATGAAACAAACAAACAAAAAGATTTTCCAGTTGATTTTTAGTGCTTTCTTTCCAGCAATCTTTCCAGGTGACTTTTGTATAAAGTAATAATTTACACTATCATGAAGGTTGGATTTGATGATTTTCAAAAAAATTAACATTGTTGAGTTTTAAATTTCTTTAATATTTAACATTACGGTAGAAAGTTTCTGGAAAATATTGCTTTTTACTGAAGAGAGAAATAAACTAAATCTGCTCCCAATGGGATGATGCAAAATAGACATGTCAATAGAATAATTTTGTGGATGGTACTTTTTTAGTATTATTATAACTACTGATTTTTGTATTTGTTATTTTCTTTCTTTTTTAAATATCTAAGTGGCATTTATTAAAAATTTAGAAACTTTTGATAAGCATTTATTAAGATTTCAGTTTTATTCAACTTCCACGAAAGATTAAAATCCCAAATTCTAAATACTTTTGGCAAGCCCTAAGTAGTCTTTAAAATGTTGGAATATGGGAACTTAAAATCCAGAACTTGCTGCTATCAGTTCCTCTCAGCCCTGCTCTCACTTCTACCTCAGGACGGAAACGGGAGTTTGCCACTGCAATCTGCCATCATCACGAGAAACATGCCAGGAAAGAAATGGCTGGAAAGGACTCCAAGTGGCTGTTTAATTCAGTCCTATACCCCAACCCAGAACTGTCTTCACCGAGCTCTTCTTGACAGATGTTTGTCTAAATCAGTCTCTAATGTCTCCTGCTCCAGTGATTGACTCCGCTTATTAATAGAGATTTTGCATTAAAGTCACTGAACTAGCCTGAATTCCTAAGCATCCTGAGTTCATGCATTTCGGTTCGCACTATCAATGTCTACAAGCTCAGTGAAAAATCATTTTCACAGAAAAACTGTGAGGTAGATAAAATATTCACTGGTTGCATATCTTTTCCATACTCCACTCTCATTTTCATTTAAGCCTCACTCCCTCCACAGCACTTTGAAGAACTTTTACAGACAAATCCGGAGTTTATATGCTTTGTCTACTTTATATATTTTGCCTCACAAATCTCATCCTTATACATAACACAGTGTGACATTAATAAGCTAAAATGATCGAAATATAAGCATTTTATCTTTCTTTGGATATTTGAAAGTGTCTTTATTGTAAGTTCTCTTAATATAGGGCAAAAAACACACTTGACTGATAAGGCAAAACCAATCTTATGTTTTCAAATGTTTTTCTACAAAGCTACTGTTGCCCTTGAAATTTCACTGTGGGACAAGGAAAAGCAATTTGTGTAAATTCTATTAATACGTTTTTTTTAAATCATTGCATTTCATCCTGGTATTTAGTACCTGATTATTTTTCTGTATACATATCAATCTGATATACCATTTCTGCTTTCCAGTTGTTCATACAGTCTCACAATTATCTGCATGGTTGGTAATTCAAAAATCAAGCAAATTTTCAAAAATGATGGAA
Source organism: Crypturellus soui (assembly GCA_032275445.1). NCBI lineage: Eukaryota > Metazoa > Chordata > Aves > Tinamiformes > Tinamidae > Crypturellus > Crypturellus soui. The sequence continues at coordinate 118,030 of JAUBNY010000007.1, read as the reverse complement.
AGAAAAAGGTATTCAAAGAAAGGAGACAGAAAAAAAAATATTGGTACGTATGCACACCAGTACTATAAGGATCTCAAAAATGTTTTAAAGATGCTAATTAACTAAAGTGTGTAATGGTGAAGGATTTTAGTATTTTATTCAACTATATCAAAATAAAATACATATGATATTATCTTCCCTATTATTAAATACTGATTCACACAGTAAATTATATTTTAAAATACATGACATTTATTTCATCATCCCTCTGCTTAGAGATATTTTTAAGTGTGTTATATTATATAAGGCCATACCCTTGATTAGGTACACCAGTATCATCCCATTATCTTCTCAGGAGCTACACCAAGTTTAAACCGATGGGAAAAAAAGCCAATTTTAGCAGTTTACTAAAAGGTCCCTTCACACAGCAGAGAACTTTTTTGAACATGAAGGAAAATAAGATTTTCAGTGTATGCACAGCAAGGAAAATTACTAGCTTTTGGATATTGCAGATTTAAAGGGTATATGAGAAGCTTCTGAGCTCTCTATATTACTTTGGAACCTGGACAAGCACAAACATGATGAAGAGGTTTAGCAAGATGCATATTAGAAATTGGAGTAAACTGTAACCATGCAATAAAAATTATAGAAGAAAGTACAATGCTATGATTTTTATGAAGCACTGGAGGCAAGAGGCATCCAAAATAGCTTTTCTTAAGTTTTCCTTCAAATAAATTAATAACTTGGTCTCCAAGCACAGGCAAGCTTTCTGACGTTCTTTCTCCCTTTTTTCCCCCTTTCTTGCAGCCCATTAGTTTTGGCTCATAAAAATGTATCTGGAAAGTCTTTTATGATTCATTTAATGTTTGGAACGTACTGAATAATGACTTCAGAATTTCAATGAGTTTTAATTTTGATCCACTTCAAACTCAGAAGAAATACATTTTCTTCCCAGATGTCGCAAGAAGGATTGCTGTCCAGCATGAAAGGAAAATGAAGCAGATCTTGGTCAGCAGAAATGGTCAGCTACTTCAAAAAAAGTGATTTAGGGATGATGCCAAGTGAAGAGGTCACCTTACTCTTAATCTAGCACTTCCTCCTGTGTTGATTTTTTCACAGATTAAATAAATAAATGGGAAGATGGGCTGGTCTGGCAGGAAAAGGCAGTTATAAGAGAGCTTTGCTAATTCAGGCATCTGAAAAACAAAGCAAAGTGTGATCTCTGTGTCCCAAGAATTCAAAGACAGGGTGTCCCATTGCAGAAGCAATGGGTGAAACTAATAGAATTGGGGAGGGAACCGGGGCATCGTTTGGGGAGGGGATCCCACACATTGCAGCCCCTTCAAAGGAGACAGCAATAAAGATTAGTTTCAGTTTTCCAGATTCTGTCTATGTCAAAGAGTATTCTGAAGGAGAGCTGCCTACTGTGTGATTGGATTTGGCCAGGCTTCAGTACAAACTTGACCTCTCTAAATTCAACAGTCATGGAAAAACAAAAAAATAAGCAAACAAAAAGTACCAACTCAAAAACTACCCTTCAAGTAACCTACTATCTGACTAAATAAAATTTAAGATACCAGTGCTTGCTGTCAGGTATTTTGTTTCTTCAAAGAAACTTTTTTTTTCCTGTATATTGAATAAGGGGACTAGAAAGATGTGAATAAAAAGCACCCGTAGTCTGTAGAGAGCAGACAGGATCCTGCTTCCAGCGCTGGAAGTAGTGCATTTGCAACACTAATCGCAGTAGACAATCTCAGCTTTTATCCTACATGCTGCTCTACATCACTCAGTAAAAGTAAAAAAAAAAAAAAAAAAAAAAAAGCATGAAATTTTGACTCCCTACAGATTAAAGTCAAAGTGGCCTTTTTAAGACAGTCATTTCTCACTAATATAAGATAACAAATAGAAACTATCCTTACTTTGTCTATGATTTAAAGATCCTAGATAAGATGTTGGCATTCAAATATATATATCTAAATGTGAACACCTTCATGTGAGCTAGGCGTTCATGGTTGCATTATACTTAATGGAAAGCTAGCCAAAATAAACAAGGGAGCCCAGATGCTTGTTTATGCATATTTCCTGCTGGAAAGTTATCACAATTCTTTTTCCTTCTCATAATTTGCATCTCATATAATACTACATGTTGTAGTATTAAAGATTGCTAGGTGCTCAGAACTTTTCAGTAAGCTCATTAGGTAAAATGACCAAATCACTCAGTCACATTCCTTGCTTTGGAAAATCCTTCTGAATTGCATGACATTATGGTTAAGCCACTGGGGAAAAGTAGAACAAAACAAAACAAAAATAGGTATTATTTTATCAATGGGTAGTTAAAGCTTTTTGCATTGGCAAGAGCTCAGCAGAGCTAAAATTAAGAATGTTAAGTGTTAAGGTTT
>JAUBNY010000007.1:97321-107872 GCA_032275445.1 Crypturellus soui | reverse complement strand
ATCCAATATTTTAATAATTATTAAAATAATAATAAAATAAAATAAAATAAAATAAAATAAAATAAAATAAAATAAAAATCTTAATTAGATTTATTATTCCAATGCTAAATGAAGAAATTAATATGGTGGCATTTACTGCAGTGGATACTGATAGTAAACCATGCATTCCAATTTCTATTTAATCCTCCAGGTAACTTTGTTATTACTTTTATTAAATTGCAGTTTGTTGGAGGTGTTATGACTAATTCTTTTCTCCATAAAATTGACTGGAACTTGATTTAAAAAATACTGATGGGTTTTCTTTATATCTGTTCTGTTACTGCTGCTTTATAAAAGTGGTGTGCATATTTTGGACACTCAGATATTTCTTTGTATTTCCTAGGTTTCCATGACAATGGACTAAATCAGGACATTCTTAATCACAGTAAATGGGAAGCTAGCGCTAAATCTGAAAAGCTGTACTTGATATAGCCTTATTACACAAATTGTTATGCTGAAGTCAATTATGGGAGAATATTATTATTGGTTGAATAAGTATATTCAAATTGAACAGTAACACTTGAAAATAGATCAATGATAGAAACTAGTAGCATTTGTATGTAGTGATTTAAGAACAAATATTTATACCTTAATCTTCAAGAAGTTTCATCCAGGTCTACTTTTGTAATATCTAATCTGAATGTGCCATACTTGTAGTCATCTCTACTTCTTTTCTGTGTACAAAGCTGTCTGCACATTAATTTCTAAGACAACTAACAACCTGTTTAACCATACCAAGACAAAGGTCTGAAAGTCAGGAAACAAGATTTCACTAAGCATCCGACTGTACAGCAATACAAAGCCAAAGATGTGTCTTGTCACAGGGAACTAGGGCTTAATTCTTTTCATTAAAACAAGACAGTGATTAGAGAATGACAGAATCACAGAGTCGCAGAATGGTTAAGATGGGAAGGGACCTCTAGAGATCATCTAGTCCAACCCCCTGCTCCAGCAGGGACACCCAGAGCACATGGCACAGGGTGGCATCCAGGCGGGTGTGGAAGATCTCCAGAGAAAGAGACTCCACAGCCTCCTGGGCAGCCTGTTACAGTGCGCTGTCACCCTCACAGGAAAGAAATTCTTCCTCATATGTAGATTAAACTTCCTATGTTTCAACTTAAACCTGTTACCCCTGTCACCAGCCACCATGGATAAGAGCCTGGCCCCATCCTCCCTACAATCACCCTCAGGTACTTGAACATGTTGATCAAGTCTTCTCTCAGCCTCCTGTTGTCCAGACTAAACAGGCCCAGGTTGCTTAGTCTTTCCTCATACAACAAATGCTCCAGTCCCTTAATCATCTTCATGTTTCTCCACTGGACCCTCTGTAGAAGCTCAATGTCCTTCTTGTACAGGGGAGCCCAGAACTGCCCCCAGTGCTCCAGGTGCGGCCTCACCAGAGCTGAGCAGAGGGGCAGAATCCCCTCCCTCGACCTGCTGGCAACGCTCCTCCTCATGCAGCCAGGATCCCATTGGCCTTCTTGGCCACGAGGGCACCCTGCTGCCTCATGGGTAACCTGCTGTCAACCAGGACTCCAAAATCCCTTTCTGCGGAGCTGCTTTCCAGCAGGTCAACCCCTAATCTGTCCTGGTGCCTGGGGTTATTCCTGCCCAGGGGCAGGACCCTGCACTTGTCCTTGTTGAACCTCATGAGGTTCCTCTCTGTCCAACTCTCCATCCTGTCTAGGTCTCTCTGAATGGCAGCACAGCCCTCGGAAGTGTCGGCCACTCCTCCCAATTTGGCATCATCTGCAAACTTGCTGAGGGTGCCTTCTGCACCCTCATCCAAGTCATTGATGAGCAAGATGAAGAACACCGGGCCTAGTAATGACCCTTGTGGGACACCACTGGCCATAGGCCTCCAACCAGACTCAGCCCCATTTATTACCACCCTCTGGGCTCTGCCATTCACCCAGTCTGCAATCCACTTCGCTGTCTACCCATTCAGTCCACACTTCCAGAGCTTTCCTATGAGGATGTTATGGGAGACTGTGTCAAAAGCCTTGCTGAAAGGATTAAGGAGATTATAGTCCTCCAGAAGCAATATTCAAGGATCTTTTCTTATTTTTCTTATCTGTGAAGTTAATGCCCCACTTGTGAGTGCTATCGATTTTGAAGAGGTTTCCAGTGGGTGTTTTTCCCATCAACATTTGGGATGTCTGTAATTAATGCCTGGATACCAGCTGTACCCTTTTTAAGTGAGTGCTACACTGCAGTGTAACAGCTCATTCTTTGTGGCTCAGAAGACTATATGTGATTACTCTGCGCAAATGGAATAATTTTCAAAAGAGAAACTGAGAAAGCCTAAAGTTTGACATAGGATTAGAGATATCTGAGCTCAGGAAAGAACTGAACCTTTTCTCTCCACTCATGAGCAGGTTCTCCAGAACTTGAATAACTGAATAGATGAAGGGGCAGAAACATCTCCTATTACTTGCTCTCCACATCTGCATAAACTGTTGGAGAAAACTGGCCTGTCTATCTAAACACAGGCAATGCTTTAGTGTTGTGAATCCTAGCAAGAGATAGATGTTCTAATCTATTCTCCTGGAAAACACTGCCACAGACACTGCTGGAACATAAAATCCTTCTTATTATGATTTCCTACTGATTACCTTCACTTCACTGTTCCTCACATCAGTGCTCCAGCTATTAAAAATCCATTTTTGGCACTTATTTCAGAAGATGTTGGTTCTATTCCTTAGCAGGGCATCACATGTGTAATCCAAATTCTTTTGGATTTCAAGCAAATTTCAAAGACCAAACACTAAATGATATTAAATACACTTTTGACCAGGGATAGTTCCTGGTATTTTGCTCTATTGTCAGAGTACACTAATGAAATTGAGCCAGAAGGTTAAGAAAATTACCTAATATGAGCACATGTTTAATGAGATTAAAGAAAGTCCACCTGCCTTTTGTTGAATTATCAGAGATCGACATTTATGAACTTTCATCCTGATATTATTGTATGGAAAGGTTATATATGAGGTATTGGATGTTCATTACATAGCCATATAAATCTAGTTCAGCTCTAGCAGAGGATATAGCTCTTGCTCTCTGAAGGGAAGCCCTGTATTATTTCAAGCAGAATTAGAAGAGTTAAAAAGCAAATGGTATAGAAAAATACAGTGTTATTGCTTCATTTCTGAATTATTTATTTGTACCGAGCAGAACATTACATTGTCATCTTGATTTATTTTTTAGATTTTTTTTCCTACAATCCCTTCCCTGTCATATTGGAAATGAAGAGGTTAAGTTGACCATATAAGCGTAATCAAAGGACTATTTAATCTAGCTTGTCCCGCTCTTCCTCCTTGCAGAAGGCACTTGTAATCAGATTCTGTGCTTTCAGAGATCAAGACTATCCACAAGACTATGGAGTCAGAAAATAGATACTCAGACATTTCCATGCACATCACTTGTAAATAATATATTTAGAGAAATAGTATATTTTTTTTCTCATAGTGGTGTTCTCATTGTTTTGATACTGCATGCACTTACACAATTTGCAGAGTAATTTTATGGTTGTTAGTAGAGATGAGATAAAGTTGATGGAAAAAAAAAAGAAACTAAGAATCAGCCTAAAACTCCACTCAAACACTGAATATTATCTAATCATTTTTATGGTTCTGATTTTATACGTATAAATTCCATATAAACATTATCCTCAAGATCTTAACTCTTGTCCGCTTGATCAGATTTCCTGCTGAATGAATTGCAAAAGAGCATTCCAACTTTTGTTTTCAGGTCTTGCGCATTCTGTAGCTTTCTTAAACGTGAACCTTTGTAGGAAGAATGACTCAAGCAAAGGGAAAAAGACTAGAGATAGGATGTGGCATTTGCCTTGGCAGGTGATAATCCTATACCATCTTCCCTTTCTTTTACTTCTAGGAAGTAGAAGTGGATATATAATCACTAAAATCATCATCTCCAATCTTATATTCTCATCCTGGTTAATAGCCACTTTGAAGTCTCTAATCCACATAAATAACAATCACTTTGTTCGTTTGTATTGTGGTGCAACATCTAAAGATGTTGCTGTGATGAGGAAATGTTTTCAGAAATATCTTTCCTCCTTTAAAATCACCTATAGGGTGTCCGCATAAGAAAATGGGAAACTGAAAAGTAGCATAGTATTCAGTTGACTGAATTTAGATGGAGTAGACCATTAGGAACTCAATTACACACAATTTCACTTACCTTTGTTATTTGAGAATTGACATGTGTCTGGACCACAGAAAGGAATTTCCTTTTTAAAAAATTTGACTGAAATATCAAATCTCTAGAAATAATTAAAGCATGTGAAGAGAGTGTTCAGCGTTTCACTGACATTTCAGGAACAGCCAGAGAAACACCATTGCCATCCACCCCCTCAATTTGGTCAATAGTCCAAAAACGCTATGCCTTCAATACAGATTACTTGCAAGGTCTGGGTTTCCCAGCGTTTCGCTAGCTTTGACAGAAATTGTGTGTTCAAATCCTTCAGTAAGCAGCTTTGAAAAATTCCCACTTACATGCCTAGTATGCTTTGTCTACAAGCTGAGCTACCTCCCAGCACATACAGATCCGCCTGCTTTATTCTACTGGCAATCGTTCTTAGTAAACCTGCCTGCTTTAATTTGAAATGACCCTACCAGAGTTATGAACTAAATGGAATCAGATTTTAGCATGTATTTTCTGGAGGGTTTTTATGAAGTGAGCTGAAGAGGAAACTTAATTCAGCCAAAGAGATTAGCAAAAGTGACTGTACAGTACTCAGTACAACATCAAGGATCTCGTCCTCCGCCACAGCCTGGTAAAGACAGCCATGTGGAACTTGAAAGCCTCTTGCACACCTTGAAACAGGCTTTCATTTCTTTTGTGCAATGTGTCCTCAGTGTTTTGTATTATAAATGAGCGAGCTATGACCACCCCTTCTCTCCGCAGAGCTCTAATGCAGCACTGCAGAGCTCTGCTACCCCTGGTGTCCACAGAGCTCCTCTTTCCCTGACCTGTAGCCCATAGAGATTATAGGAGCACATTATTTCCCTGTGCAGCTCTTTCACCTCTCTCTGCAACCATTTCCTACACAGACACAGAATTTATATAAAAGGTTTTCCTCAGCTTTCATCAAATCTAGGTTGCAGGCCTATTTCGTAACATTAATTCTCTCCCTCACCAACCGCCACATCAATTCAGTACTTTATAAACTATTTCAGGGATCCGATTTATCAGGCCTGACAGAGCTTCACACTGAAATAAACAGCACTGCCTCTGCCGAGCTCGCTCAGTGGCTCCTATTTATCATTATTTAATTCAAGGGCCTAAAATTCTCTGACATTATTAATAGTAAGATGAATCACTGGAAAACTACAGAATCTGTGACCAACGAGGCTGAAATAATCCATTTTGGTGAAAATGTCTACGTGGAATTGCATTCCCTGATGGGTAGCTGCTCTGTCATTAGCGTCTCCATATGCATGGGTGGTAAAGAACTGAAGCATGAAGTCCCCAAAGAGTGGGATACTTCAACTGCAATTCTGTTCCCAATAGCTAACACCAAAGCAGGAAAAAAAAAGGAATATAGCACAGTTCTAATGCCTCTGTCAGTTGAATTTAAATGTACTAATTTAATCCTTTTTGTACTTGATTAACTTTAACTTGTCTGAGGTTGAACTTGTGTGTTAACTGGACCTGCAAATCCATTAGTTCATTATGAGGACTATATTACTTATCCACCTTGATGAGAGATAATCAGCTGCCTGGAATGTATATGAGCACTTGCTGCTCTAATTTGGCACCTCATTAGCAATATTTTTCTATTTTGTTTAAATGAAAGGGATTGGATTGGAAGTTCATATGGGTCCTAAGATTTTATTTATGAATAGTCAGTCTTGCTCAATAACTGTGAGACCCAGTAAGACACTAAAGATTGCAGAATTTTTTTTGATTCTATGTCATGAGTATTCCGGTGGGAGAGACAGATGCTGTGTTCTTTCTTAGAGGTTCTGAGCACTCTCATGCCACCTCACTGACAAACTTGGAATACTTTAAAATATTTTACAAAATTCCTTTAAAATCAAACACTTTGAGACTGAACTGAACAATTCAAAAAAAATGTTTAAAGGGAACTTGAATTCATTATTTTCCCCTTTCCCCAGGGGAATCACTCATTACTGTCTTGTTTTTCACTATCATTCCCAACAGTTTAAATGGCTTAATACCCTAGCATCTGGGAAGGAGCAGTAATTTCTGAAAAACAAAGGATAAAGCATGAAGTAAGCATCAAAATACACTTTGAAGAATTCCTGCAACAATTTTTCTAAAAGGGTGGAGATTTGGGATTCCTAAATAACCCTAAATGATTAATCATTCATCTAAACTATAACTTCCGCATCCCAAATTATACCTTCACTTCCTGCCCAGAACTTCTCTCTGGGAAAAAAAAATGGCTGTGGTGTTGGTGTGAGCGGGTCCCTGTTCGCCACTTGTTGTCGCGTGGTCCCCGTGCGGGCCCACTCGTGACCAGCTGAGACTCCAGACTGCTTGTCGCACTGCGCTCAGAAATCACTCTTACGTTCTCGCTGCGGCGGTGAATCCGCCCGGCCGCTGTTTTCTCTGAGTCTCAAGGTTGCCGGCTGCTGTTCTTCTCCAAGTCGTCCGAGTCTGGAAACCCGCCGAGCTGCTGTTCTTCCGAGCCGTGCTGTTATCTTCGAGTCTCAGGGTCGACCCGTCAGCCGAGGGGAGGGTGTGGGGAAGAAACGCATCTGACCCAATATGGGTAATAAAGCAAGACTTCATTTATTGCTGCTGCATACAATTGTGCTGCAGTTTCTCACGGGACAAAAACCCGAGGGCTTAACTTGTGCTAAGAGTCTGAGTTACTTATGCTAAGGGCCTAAAATCCACGAGGGCCTAACTTGTGCTAAGAGCCTAAATTACTTATGTTAAGGGCCTAAAACCCAAGGCCTTGGTTGTTCACACAGAATCCGTGTCCCCGATCCTTGCACCATTCTGCAACACTGTGTAAATGACATTATTAGTTTGGCTTCCTCAATTTTAAACAATTTTATAATGCTAACTTTAACAGGGTTACATCCTTCATCTTCGAGCAGCGTAGCCCAGGGCACACAACATATACCTTCAGCATCATATTATGAAACCCCGTTCTGAAAGACTGCAGCACAGCTTCCCATTATTTTAAACATTTTGAACTAAAAGCTGTTCCAAACCATGATTATATTTTAGGATCCCCCTGGCTGAGGGAGAGATAAAGTCAAATGATATATAGCATGGATGAAATCGGCCTGCTCAAGAGTGAATTATCCCTCATGAGAATTCAAGTCCTGGACCTCTATATCACAACCTACCAATGTAAAGTCTACAGATAGCCAAAAAAAAGGGGCATTTTCTTTTTCCAAATGTCTAATCTGCAATGTGTGCTGTGAGAGCTTCTTTCTGGTCAGGCCCTATCAGTAATAATCCATCTTCAGATACAGGTTGTTCGACAACATCAAAATGTGGTGATTTTGCACATTTGTGCCAGACAAAACCTACTTTAGAATTTCAATAACAAGTTAGGTTATTACAAGTTATAACAAGTTAGGTTTTGAGGATTTCTAAGATTCTCAAATAATGAATATAACAACTCATCATAGGGTTTTACTAATCAGCCACTTCCCTGAAGCACAATTAACTGAATGCTTTGGGACTCCTGTGGTCTCAAATATCTTCTAAAGGAGAATTTCCTTGCAAATTTTTAATCCTACTGCTCTACAGGTCATTATCACTGACCTGGTCTCTGTTTAATTTTGGGTTGAACCAATTGACTCAATCCATCAATCATTCCTTGACATCTTGTTCCAGAGTGTGAGTTCCTCCAAGAGTGGCAGATGAATAAAGGTGTACCCAGGTGTAAAAACAGAGTAAGAAAAGGAAGATGCAAATACAGAAGTCTCCAACGGCCCACTATGTTCCAATATGTGATTTAAAAAAAAAGATTAAAAAAAAAAGATTGAAAGTAGGATGCAATGTATCTATTACTTATATTCTCTTGTACTGTCACATCATCTTCTCATAGAAACATAGATGCTTGATATTAACAAGTTATTGCATACTTTAGATATATATTTAGTATACTTTTTGGCCACTATAGAATTTGTCAAAGAATCAGATTTTCTGTTCTTATCTGCAGGAGAATTTATATACTAATAATACGTATGTAAAATAGACACTTTGACTTCCATTATAACCTACCACATTCCCAAAGCACAGTTTGTTCTGAATGAAGATCCATATTCCACCTGATTTTAACCAGACAGTTCATTAATACTTCTGCAATTTCCATATAACCCATGGAGAATTCTTCAATTTCTCTTATCACCAATTAGGCTAATCCCTGCCTCATGTCATGGAACATTGGAAATGCGTAGACAAGCGGTAACTGCCTGTGCAGTTTAAGGTGAGTATATTACCATTAGTGTGCCTTTTCTGTGATATCTCAGTGAATATAATTGCTGCTATGTCTATTTTTAAAATTCTCTCACTATTTAATTGGGGATGGGATTTTCATCTCTTTTGTATTTTCTCTCCTGCTCTAAAAAATGCAAGGTTAACTCCTTAAAATTCAAGGAGGGAAGGGACTGTGCAAAGCTCCAGCGAGCATAACCACGGCAGGAATTTACAAGCAGCAATAACTACAGTGCATGAAATTGTTCAGAACAGTTTTTCTCACTGCTCTGTCTTGCCATTATTCAGATGCCATCATAAAATTAGGTAGAGAGAGCTTCTCTACTGAATTATTGCTTAAGATGTTCCATGTACAGGCAGTGGCATATACGTTTGACATATAGTAGTTTATTTACTGGAGGGAGAGGTGGAAAAAAAGGTTACACTGTGGAAAGTGTGATGGGACCTGGCTTGGTCTTGTCATGATTCTCTAGAGGCTCATGTGAATCATTATTAAATCATGCTAGTGAAAGAAGAGACATTACTTGTTTGGGCTTTTCTTGCTATATTTTCAAAATACATTTGTGACTTTTTCTTTTTTTTTTTTTTAAAGGCTCATCAGCTTCACCAAAACAAATAATATAGCCACAACGTTGTTATAACCCAAAATGGTTCACAACAAATACTCATCACCAGTTTCTAATTCTTCCTGCATTACTTACCTGCTCATAGACGTAGGTAAAGAGTTTGCTTTCCACAGGATGGCATGAGGACGCATGGGGAGAAATAGTCCCCAAAGTCTCGACACAAAAATACAAAGAGCTCTGCCTTCTGTAATGGACTGACTTGCAGCTCAGCCTCTGCAGGGACTTCCAGTGTAATCTTGTACCACAAGGAAATAGGTGATATTTCCTGGTAATATTCCCAAGGGAGTTCTGGTGTGAGAAATCAGTGATTTAAAAGAAATCTGAAGTCTTTGAGTCTAGTAAGTGATTTATTAATTCAAGGCCTTTGTTTGCAATACTGCATTTGTGAGCTGTATTTCATCTTTGTATTTATATATATATATATATATATATATATGTGTTGATTTTAAATGATTTTTTTTTTTCTGGACAGTATGGTAGAAAAACAAGGAAACCATCTCTTTCACTAGACCCATGTCTGTTGTTGTCGGATATTATTAGTGTACTTTTACTCATAGAAAATTGATCCCATACTTATAATGAAATAATTATAATCAGGCGTAATAATATTGATCCTGAATAATAGGGCACAGTGCAGCCTACTGTAAAAAAAGTGTTTAGGTTAAGTTTAATGAATCCCTACTGGTATGTCACATTCGTGTCACAATTTCTGTTCAGGTATTGGCAGCATCCAGCACATCTTGGGCAGCAAGATTGTCAGCCTAGCAAAAAAGGACATAAATTTTTGATAGCATACGCACCATATTGCTCCTTGTTAAAAACGACATGAATATTCCTAGTTTTCCCTACTTCAAACTGGCAGAATGGCAGATCCTCATCCCCAGACAATCTTCCAACCTGATGTCAGTCACCCCAGGTCTTCAGAACCACTTTTACATCCTTCCTTAATCCACACACGGCATCCCACAACAGCACCCTGGATGCAAAGTAGCTCCTGGATGTGTAGCAACACACCTTGCTCTTAGTATTTTGAGCACAAAAAAAAACACGTACTGCAGGAGACCCAGAGGAATATTGCAAGAGGGAGTGCAGTGCAGCCGCAGCCTCTTGCTCCAAATGGAGTCTGCCTCTAAGCACCATGGAGTCCAATTCACCTGCCCCATTAACTCATGGCCTAGAGATTTCCCTCTAGGGTTTTCCACAAAGGTAGAATAAACATAGTCAATGGTGGTACTCATATTTCTGAAACATCTTCCTCTACTTAATGGCAGAATATACTGTGGAAACAGGCACTGCAACCTTGTTAAGTAGAACCTTAAATTTAGTTCTACAGACTAATAATAAAAAAAGAAAGGGAAAAGGAGAAGGAGAAGGAGAAGGAGAAGGAGAAGGAGAAGGAGAAGGAGAAGGAGAAGGAGAAGGAGAAGGAGAAGGA
>JAUBNY010000007.1:77782-97221 GCA_032275445.1 Crypturellus soui | reverse complement strand
AAGGAAAAGGAAAAGGAAAAGGAAAAGGAAAAGGAAAAGGAAAAGGAAAAGGAAAAGGAAAAGGAAAAGGAAAAGAACCATTTTAATTTATCCTTTTCTACAGCTCCAACTTTTAGGTCAAAAAAGCAAGTAGTCCCACCTTCATTGCTGAGTGTTTCCCTCTCACAATATGTCCCTCTAAATGGCTGATATCTTGTTTTTAATTGTGCTAACACTGCCTCCCACACTGCTGTGTCAGGAGTGTGCAAAATAAGTTCATGGGGGAACTGTTTCTCGCCATGTTCTTTGACACAAATACACTTCCAAAATGAAGATATAATCTGATCTAGAATTGGGGCTAAATGATAACTTCCTAAGTGTATTCAGGTACTCTCTTTTTTTCTCAGATAACTTCCTGACTCAGAAGAATGATTTCTCGTAAAGTTTCTAAATATTTGTCTTCTTTTTTTCTTAAGTTATGAAAGCACCATTCAGCAATGTTTTGAGAAAAACTTTAAAAGAATTTCCCTGTAGTACATTTTAAATAACAGTTTAAGTCAATCTGATGAATAGGCATATAAATGAGAACAAACTGTCAGGGAAGTTTTAGAAAGTGAACTACATGTAAAATTATTTTTAACTTTTTAACCCAGTTTATATTTTTTAAATAATTCAGCCAGAAGCAGAGGCTTGTAAAATTTCCCCTGCAGGACTAAGGCTGGTTGTCCCTGTCAGTTTTTAAAGGACCTGGAAAACATGCTGGAGGCAAAGAGGGAAAAGAATTTCAATGGAAGTCACAAACTATTAAAAGCTACTTCAGTTGTAATTTGGAATGAAAAAGGAGAACAGCATAGAAAATATGCTTCATGTGTTATGGTAGTTTTTGAGATTTTTGAAAACTTTTCAAACAAGAAAAGTCAAATGGACAAGATAAAAAATTATTTTTTAATAAGAATATATAATATGAATTGAAAATCTAAAAATGTCATTGCAACTAAATATAAAGATTTTATTTCAACTTTCACATTTTGAAAAAAAATCTTTTGTTAGCACAAAATAATCTTTCATATATTTTGGAAAGTCTCTTTAGACAAATATTGGAATTTACAGAATAACAGAATGGCTGAGGTTGACGGCACCTCTAGAGATCATCTAGTCCTGCCTCCTTGCCCAAAGCAGGTTCAATGAGGGCACATTGCCCAGGACCATGTCCTGTTTAGAATATCTCCAAAGTTGAGGACTCCACAGCCTCCCAGGGAAACCTGTTCCAGAGTTTGACCACCCTAACAAAAAGGGTGAAAAGGGGGAGAAAAACATTTTTTCTTATGTTTAAATGGAATTTCCTGTTTTTAACTTTGTTATTGCACACTAGTTCTAGTTCTTACACCTCTGAGAGGAGTCTGGGTCTGTCTTCTTCACATCTGATATTTGTACAGTCTAATCAGATCCCCCAGAGCCTTCTCCACCCCCAGCTGAACAGTCCCAACTCCCTCAGCCTCTCTTCACATGTCAGATACTCTGTCCCCTAACGACTCTTGTGACCATTTCTGGACTCACTCAACTTTGCCCATGTCTCTTACAGGGGAGCCCTGAACTGGAAAAGCACCTCTGACCCAATCCACTGGTGTGGAGCAGAGGGGAGGATCATGACCCGCGATCTGCTGGAATGCTCCACCAAGAGCAGCCCAGGCTGCTGCTGGCTTTCTGGGCCACAAGGACATGCTCCCAGCTCATGTCCAACTTGGTGTCCACCAGGATCCCCAGGACTTTTTTATGCCAAGCTGCTTTTCAGACCGTCAGTCCCCGAGATTGTGTTTGTGCAAGGATTTATTCCTCCCTCAGGTGCAGGACTCTGCATTTCTAAACTATTTTGAAAACATTTATCTGTGGTACAATGTCATATGTGGGTATGTCAGAATTCTGATTAAAAAAAGAGAGAGAGGGAAATGAAATCCTCAAACTGACTCATCATTTCCAAAATTTCAATAAGCATATTCTGAAAAAACACTCAATTCAAAAAAATCCATATTGTCCTTAATATAAGAAAAACAAAAGTGTTGCTTTTTATTCTACCAGAAAAATCCCACTTACATAACATTTTTAATTCTTAAGAACCTCTGAATCCTAAAAAAAAATCTTTAAACATTTTGTTAATGATATGCAGTCACTTATATGGTAGCATTTAGCAATTAGCTACTATATAACATTCCACTTTTCTTTCGTATCCTTAGGAGATGGTGAATTTGGAACAGGATATAGCAAACAAAAACCCTTAAGCCTTCTTAAGAAAAAAAAAAAGGATCAGTATTTCTATGTTAAAATAATCTACATAAGCTCTATTAATCTCAAAGTATTTTTTCAGCCTCTGCTTAAATGACTATAAGTACATGCACCAGATTCTACATACATCAGTGTAGCTTCATTGGTGGAAATGGAGGAATCCTGACTTATCTAGGAAGGAATTTAATCCTTTATGTTTAGAATCACACTCAAAATTCAGCTGCAAAGACATGCCAAGTCTTTCTAATTGTCTCCTCAGAACAACAATTTATATTAATGAAGTATTAGGCCCATGTACTTTGAGGCTACCATTGTAGCAAACCGCTCAAATAGTCTCTAACGATTTTATCATATTTTCCAATTATTTTAAGGAAATGTCTTTTTTTTTTCAGTGTTTAGTGAGCATGCACATGAGAAAAATAGAGAAAAAATACCCAAGTACTGTGCACAGCTCTATTTGAAATTTAAGTTGACTTTACAAAATCCATTAAAGGACCTAGGAAAAAAATATGAAAGAGTATGAATTGGGGTTGTGATAACTGCAGGTCAGAAGATCAGGAAAATTTTGTCCTTATTTCTATATGCAATAAGTGGAAAAAAGACAGGCATTTCCAAAAGATGAGTTTGTATCTCCCCATTAATTATTTACTTCAGGTGCCTCAAGTGCCTAAGAAGAAATGATACCATCTCAATAAACTGCCTGATGCCAATCTATGCACACAGCCATGCACAAACAGAAAATATAACTGTCTGCACGACATGCACTCCAGAATTTTATATAGTAAGGACTCAAGAAATCACACTTCTAAATTTAATTTGTGGAGAGTTGGTACAAGCATCCTATTTATTAGGAAATTTGACATACAATCCAAAACTTGCCTCCAAATGAAAGAAACTAAAGTATTGAACAATTAATTATTCTCTTCATTGAAAATATGATTTTTTTTTTTTTGGGTGGGGGGCGTTCCATTCCTAATTCCCCACAATGTGTATTAATTAATTTAAAAATGATTTTTAGACAAAAAATATTAATTTGCTTTATATATTTTTATTCCTTTAATTCTAAAATATAAAGTCAATTAAATTTTACTCTGCCTGAAAGTTGGCTAACAGATCAACAATTACCTCTTTTTTTAATTATTGTTTGGCTAGTTATTAATTAAAAGAATAAGGCAAATCAGAAAAAAAAAACAGCTTACTAAAAATCTGTGAGGTATTTTAGAGGAATCCTACATAAGCAAGTAAGGGAGAAACGTAATGACAGATAAATTTTACTACTGAGAAACACACATCAATGATAGAATAAAGTCACTTGCAAGATCCCTTGCAATTGTTAAACTGTAAAAATTTAGAGTGGAAAAAAAGAGAACAAGAAAATGATAAAAAAAATCAAATCTGTTATTTTCCTATTACAGAAAAGGATGATGAACTCTTACATAAAACTCTCAGTTCAGATACAGTCATCTTACCATGAAAGTGGTCCAAGAGCATTAAATGTACCCTGACTTGAGGAAAAAAAATTAGAATTGAGAGATTTTGTATAAGGATGGAAAGAATCTACTTTAATTTAGAAAGTCACAACAAAGACATGAGAAAGGAACACACACAAAAAAATAAGTTTAAACATATTATTATTTATATAATTAGCTTGTGAACACATTCCTCAGTATTACAGAATTTAGAAATTTAATAAGAGTGAGTGCAAAAAGGATTTAAGGCAAACCATCTAATACAGCAGTTACTAAGATTTAGAATTGCTGAAGAGGCTGGTTAAGACGAGGAATTCCTTCTGGAATTTTAATAGAAATTATCATGGATTAAACAAACTTTTCTTGAGGCCTTTTACATTCAGGGGAGAGGGGAAGAAGAGTGTGAAATAAATCAGAAAAAAATACAAATAAGCTTCCAGGGAGCGAGCTAGTTGAGACATCAGGCCAGGTCCTTGCCTCAAGCTCAGTGGAGGTGTACTGTATTGAAAGTGTTAGATGTGATGCCAACATTTGCATTCTTCACCAAAACTAAAGGGGCATCTTCATTACACATATTCATAGGGATTTCTCCAGGTTCTCTCATTATGATGGAGATAACATTAAAATCAGTTTGAATAAATTTATTCATAAACACATGAAGTTAAAATTTAATGAGAGAAAATGAGGAGAGACAGATTGGGCCATAAAGCTTTTCCCTCAGAAGAGACCTACCGCAATAGTTGTCCTAGAAAAAAAAGGTAGAGCAGTAGCACTATCTCTATCGCTCTCTGGAGCTCTGTCTCTGAACTTGGGACAAGCATCATGCAAAGGGTTGGTGACTGAATAAACCAGGAATAGCAGGATAACCCTTAGGCTGCACATTTTCTACCCATAACAGATACAGAGAGAACACTTGTAGTAGCATGAGCCCTAAGTGCCTGGAAGCAAGCAAATGCTGGGAGACCAGAAGAGAATAAACTGAAAACAGCAACATGGACAAAAATGATGCAAAATAAAAGGCATGAATGAACAATTAAGCCACTTTTGCCTCTTTGGTGGGCTCTGAGATAGCTTTGTCCACTGCTTCCAGGCACTCCTTTTTCAGAAAGGAGAAAGTTCATAAGGACTGCCATATTAGTGCTTAACTAATGATTAATTAAACAATACTAATCATTAAACAAAATTAGCATTTTAATTAAAATGATTTTTATTCTTCATGTTTCCCAGTAAGGAATCCTAGGATATTTCACCATGTAAGAACAATTTTCTGGTAATGTGTTCTCATCTAGTCTTGAAATATAAACTGCTTTGCTCTGAGCTGCCAGTTCTGCATATAGTAGGATTATGGTTAAGCAATTCATACTGCTCTACCTTTAATCTATATCAACAGGAGGAACAATTTAGTTTGTCTGGAGCTGGTATTCAAACAGCCTGATAGATGTCACCTGTGAAAGGCAAGCAAAATATGAGCAAAAATGGCATTTTTGTCCTTTTACTTGTAACATTTTTGTCACACATTTTTGTCATTTTAGTTGTAGCATGCGGTGTTGCAGTACCCATGAAAGTGGGGATACACTTGAGTGATATGTTGATGCTGTGCTTTGTCTCCAGGCTCTAGAAAGCTGTATATTTCTTCTTACGAAATTGAGCAGTAATCATAATTTTCTTCTGTTTCTAAGCAAAACAAAATAAGTTGCATCATTTAAAACTTACTTTTAACATTTTTCTATATTTATCTATGTGAAAACCTCACTTTTGCACTACAGAAAGAAGCTCTTTACAAAGTGTGACTCTTACTACATCTTTGTATTGATTAGAATATTTGTATAATAAAATTAAGAGACACTGTCTCCTTAAGGTTTGTGAAGGAATTTTTCATAACCATCTATAAAACTTATAGGTTAAATATTAGAAAATGGAAAAAATAAATCTGCCATATCACATTGCTACTAAATTTCACAGAAACAGCTACCACAGCCGGCCCTGATAAGTGGTCCTTACAATGTTTTCCAGGGGTGTTTGTTAGTTTATTTTATATTTTTGGAGCACATTATAGTAGCAGGCATTTGTTAGGGATGCACGTGACAGTGAGGCAGGGTTTGCTACTTCATCTCTCTGTAGTGAGGCAGCTCTGAGTGATGTGTCCATACTAGCTTGCTAATGACAGCTTATTAGGCCTGTGAGAACTAGTCCTATTTGTAGTAATACACCACTCCATTATTAAATGTTGCACTTCTAACACATCCCTTTGCCTCTGAGAATTGTCTCATATATACAAAATCAGTGAATTTTCAGCTGCTTTTTTTTTTTCAACTACATTGTTAAATGCAAACTTCTCAATAGTCTGGATTGGAAGCTTGGTATGATAAGATAGATAAAAAAAAGAGGAAATTCTTTCCCTGTGAAGATTTTTTCAATCTCCGTTTCTTAAGAACTGAAAGATACTATGAAATGTAATTTTACATTTAAAAAAAAAACTGTCATCAGAAGAGGCATAAGAAGATGAAGTAAGTTTAATTCCTTTCTTGGGAATTATGTGCCCCTGGAGAGGTTATTGTGATGCCCTTTAAAGGGCTCTAGCTACATAGCAGGAAAAGGAGTCCAAACAGCAGAATCTGAGGATGCAATTTCAACATCTCAGAAGTAATCAGTAATCCCATCTGACAAAACTGTAGAAGGCTTAGAAACTCTCTTTCAATATAGATAAAGAACTTTCCAACTTTTTCATCACAACAAGACAGGACCTTTCCCCAGAGTAGGCAATATCCTGCTAACTGGATACATACGTCAAATATCAGTTATATCTATGCTGGTTAATGAAATGGGGATTCTTCTCTGAGACTGAAGATGAACAGTGTGATACAACTTACATCCCCTCAGATAATCTCTCATTCTCTCAAAACAGATTGGCCATATCCAGGCTGTGTTTCGGGAAAGAGCAGGGGACCATGTTTACTCTCAAGCTGTGCCTGGCAAGTATGCCATGCGCAAGGATGCCATGCGCAAGGATGCCATGCGCAAGGATGCCATACACAAGTATGCCAGACACAAGCAAGTAGCAGTCTAGACAATTACATGCCAGTGTTAAGGGCTTTTTTAGTGTACCGCTACAGGCATAGCCCAGGCAGGTAAGATACAAATCACTGTTCTCCTATTTTTACACATTCCAAATGTCCTAACTTGTAATTTATTCTGGATAGTTTTTTTTTTCTCCCTTATCTACTTTACATAACTAATTATATTGCAACTGTGGCTGGGTATTAAACCCACCTTCAGAGCTGGTCATGTCCAAATTGCCAGTTTGGGAGCTAATCAGTTCTTCCTGGAAGAGAGACATAAACCAATTTACACTATTAAAGGTAAAAATATCGACATCTGTATCCTGATCACTCAATTTCCCTGTTCCAAATTAGTCACCCTCTTCTCAAGCATGACCTGCAGTGTTTTAAACGTGAGTGTTTTGTTCTCTGAGCAGGTCTAGGGAAGTAACCACCTCAAGCTATTCTAGATGCTCATCAGAGGTTGTAATTGCCTGCCCAAGTGTTTAAAAATTTGGCACTGAAGGCTCTGCTGAGCTCTTTCCCAGTAATGAATAGGCTAAGTTTCTTTGCCCCATATTGCCTTTCAGCAGTCTATCTTTTTAGCACCTTCATAAGGGATCTTTAATCTCTGACAGGAGATTGAATTAATTTCCTGAAGTATGTGACCATACTTAACAACCTTTCTAACTCATGTGCTTTCTGGTTTGGAGCCAAGATTTACATAATTATTTCTATTTTTGAGTTGTCAGAACTGACACATTTCCCAAATGTCTACGTTTAGCCATTTTTAGCTTACACTTGGCCTAACTGAAGTATTTTTCATCACTAGTTTTTTAACTACTTGATGGACTTTTGTTCTTCTGGGATTGCAAAATATAACTCTATCTACATAGATTAGAATCCTATGAGATCTTTAAATAACTCTACTCAGGTTGTATGAAGTACATCTAGGGATCTTTAATGCTCTTTCTGATGTAAGGCAGTTTCAATAATTCTAACAAATAATAGGTACATAATTTAGAACTATTTTTTTATCTGATCAACTTTTTCAAGAGAGATCCTGTTCATGGTGATTATTCCAGCTTCTCGGGAGCAAAACTGAATCAAAACAGTTATACTCAATGAGACTGAATTGAGTTTCTGCAGATAACTTATAATCTTTCATTTCTTAAACCCTGAATTAAATTTTGGAATCTTAATACTTTTTCAACAGCGATGGTATGCAAAAACAAACAAATAGGCAAGCATACAATTCTCTTATTTTTTCTATCAATGTAGCACACAGCAATACATTTGGTTGGGTACTACGTATAGCATTTATTTTTCTTTCATGTTTCAGAGAGAAAGATCTAATGAGACAAATTACCCTGTAAAATTCCTTTGCATGGGGGAATAGAGCCAGATGCCAGAAAACATTGGGGGGGAAATTAACATTATGATGTTATGAGAGCAGTTTAAATTGCAATGCTGTCTCAGGCTAGAATTGGGGATTTAACACTACATTTTCCTCAGTTCCATTCATTTCTGGTCTCCAACTCTGACTGCATAGCTCAGTGGTAAATAACAATGTAGATAAAAAAGTATCATTGAACGAGGATCTAAATATGGTCCCCAGCTCTAGTGAGTCATAGCATTGTCTGTCTCTGTCATTTGCAGGCAATATTTGGATATTCCCATGAAAGGCTAGTAATAGACAAGTCTGTAAGACAAAAGAAAATACACCATTATATAGATCATCATCAGTGCATAGTTTAAAAAAGAATTGTCAGTACCCTATCAGTTCAAATAAAGAATGAATGTTCCTGATCTGTATTTCTAAACTGATAAATGACTTTTGGTAAATTACTTCTTTATGCATCCATTTTGCCATCTGCAAAACAATGTAATTACTTCTAAGGTTTTCTTTTTTTTTTTGCTAAAGTTTATATAGCTAATGTTTGTAGAGCACTTGTCTGCTTCAAAAACTCAGATTTTACCGAATGAAAAAAAGAGGAAGCATGAAGAGCCCAAAACACAGCCAATAATTAAGATATATAAGAAAAAGAAGTGAGATATTTGTCACTGTTTCAAATTTTGGAACTTACTAGATAAATATGCAGTCATTATCTGAAGATTTAATGTAATAGGAAACTTATGAATCTTTTCTGTCCATCTCCCTGCCAGTTCAGAGCCTGATCCTGTCCAGTGTGCAAATACTTCAGATATCTGGAGGATACAGTTCATTTGAGAAATACATGTATCATGACATTAAGGCCAATATTTAGACAAAATGATTTCGCTTTCTCCAAGTACAATGAATAATTATTATCCAACTATTAAAAAAAAAAATAAAATACATTTCTAAATAATCTAAAAGGCACAGTTTAAAATATATTTTCAGAAAGAGACTAATTGCTCCCACCTGTCTGCTCTCTGATCACCTCTCTCATCACCTCTTGCTGCCTGCAGAAAGGCCTTCATGCTGACTGGTGGCCCTGTTCTGGCCTTTTCACCAACCAGAACTTTTCCTTGCCTGCAACCAGGACGTAGGCTATGTCACTGAGTATGTCACGGTTCACACTGGACTACAAATATTTGCCTGGCAAGACAGGAAAAGACATTTCTGTGAAGCTCTGAGACAGTTATCATGTCTGTAAATGTCAATATGAATGTCTCGAAGCATAAGTTTTTAAATGAGCGCATACTTTAATTGCAACAATGGCCCTATTACAATATCCCCACAGTGACTTTCACCAGAGTGAATCATTACTCTTCCACACACTGTCACCAAGCCAGGCCCTGCAGCCAACCAATCATCTATTATCATGTAAGGAATGCCTTCAACACCGCTTGACAGTGGGAACTGACGGTTTCGCTAAACTGCGGAATGAGCTTGGAGCCACATGGGATCCTACGCTTGTAGGGCAGCCCTGTAGCCCAGCGAGCTCTTGAGTGCCCCAAGGAAAAGAGAAGATAGTCATCTTAGATGAAGAGGCCAACTGCCTAATGCAGCTCTTTGCCAAAAGTAATCACCAAAGCTATTTGATTTTCCCATCAGAAGCAGACAAGCAACTATCCGGCCCACCTAACAATCTAATCTTTCGCTGTATGTGCGACCTACCCAAGCAACCAAACATCACCTACAGCTGAGATAGCATGCTAGGAAAGGAAGGTTGACAGCATGGGAATATGGCAGTTTTGTGAAGAGGTTGTATAAAATACATGCCGAGAAGTAGGGAAGGGTGAAGTGTTAAATACGTTGCTGTGAGTTCGGGTTGAGTTCATAAGGGAAACTGAAGCTATTGCAGAGGAGAAGATAAAAAACTGCAACAATGATGAGGTAATGTGTTGGGAAGATCATAACTACAATGAGACACTCATTCATTGATGCAAGGCATGAGTCCCATACTTGTATGATAACTTATTCATGGGTAAGGCATATGTTGAATGATACTAAATGAAGCACCTTCTCAGTTTTCACTTACACTTTTTCCATCGTAAAAGAACTTTTCAGACCAGACTAAACATGTACATCTCACAGTTTATTTCACTTTACTGCACAAGTCCTACAACACCGAGTCTAACAACCCTGTTGTGGCTATGCTGAGTAGTCCTGATGGCTTCTTTTGAACCCTTCTCCTCATTTTAGCTTCCTTTCTCCTGGAACTTTCCTTCAAAATCAGCAGGAGATGTGCTGTCCCGTCTTGAATGAGATTTATACTTCAATTTCCAGAAATTCTGTTTACCTTCTCTTAAACCCAAAAGACAAAAAACGGGGATAAGGGATTATTTCCCGAAGAGGAGGCAAGGACTTTATTCCCATGGCACATCTTCTACTCAAATTCATAAAGATAGATTATTGGACTGATAATTTCCTAATTTTCAGTGTTATTTAACTAGGATGGGCTTTTATTTTATTCTAACACCAAACATTTCTTTTTCTGTGAAGAGCAAATGGGAAAGATCTCACAGTCCATTAAACAAGCAGTTCAAGTTTTAAAATACTGCTCTGAAGCACTCATTCTAGAGGAGCAGTGGGTTTAACTTGCACTGATGCGCTAACAAAACTAAAGGGTTGGCAAAGCTTTTTTGTTGTTCTTTGTTTTTTAATGAAATCTCAGATTAGCAGCTTGCCACACATATATTGTTTTTACATATTGGTAAAATAACTTCAGGAAATTCTGTGCAGACAATTGTTTGCTTGAAGCAATGTTGGCTTTGCAATCAGTCTGGGAATTAACTTGTTGCAGACTCCTCAATTCACATGAAAGCTGTTTGAGCTGTAAACCGCTCTGACAATAACCACGATGCAATCTCAGTTCACCGCTTCAGTCTTACCTCCTGGCTAGATCTCAGAAGTTGTACCACTGAAATCAATACAACAAAATCAATTTACCATGTAAAAAGTTTGTTTCAGTATTCCTAAGCTATATGTTTGATTAGCTCAGATGGATTTAAATATTTTCTGTTTTTCTTCTCTGAATTAATGAATTATGAGTTTTTCTTATATATATATACATTGTATTTTGGTTAGAACTACCCAGATTTGGTGTAATACCTTTTCCTCTGGTATTCCCATTGTTGATTAAAACACTGTAAAGTGGCCAAAATTCATAGAATATGTGGAATAAACTGACCAATCGGACACACGAGCAGAATAATTTTAGGAAAATATTTATCAGCCATACTACATCAAAAGCTTTAGAGAAAATCATTCTGTTTGAGGGAAAAAGAGGTGGGAAAAGAACCAAAGCAACCAAAACCTAACCCTACATTTTGCATATTACTCTCATGTGCATAAAGATACCTAAAGTGAGTCAGGATCTGAAAGTCTAAATGCAGTCTGATAATCATTTTAGATTTCCAACAGTTTTATTTTCTCTATTAATTGAAGGAAATCACATGACTTTTAAGTAGCCCCTATATATCTATACATAAACATGCACAGGTCATAAACTCTGTTGCCCTGCAGGAGTCTGAAGTTTCTGCATCAGGAAGCATGGAGGTTAGGCATGAAAAACATATTTATGAGATTTTGTCTGAAGACACTATTCTGCATTCTGTGAACTTCACAAGTGGAGCCTCTGTTGTTCCACTTGGATCCTGTGACCATGAGGATCCTGTGACCATGAGGATCTCATTTAAGAGATGGCTCAAGAACACTACAGAGCTGTGGTTTAAGGCTATATATTTGACAATACTAAAGCCAGAGGCCTGATTCTCACCTTTGAAGAGGGAATGAAGTAGATAGTGTTGCAATTATTTAAGAGATGTAGGCATCTCTGCCTGCATCTCTTTGTAGAAAAACATTTTACATAATAGGAAGCACAGTAATATTATACATAATACACAATAATTTTGGTTACAAAACCTGTAAAGCTGATATTAAATATTATTTCAGAAGATTTTATGTATGTTTATAGATAAAAAATACAATGGTAAAAATTACAAATTGTGACTTTTTCAGTTTCTTTTTCACAGCATGGCATGCTGCTGAGATGCTATCTGTACTCAGGATAATTTTAACTTGGCTATGTGACAATTTCAGTACACAATATGCTCATGCTTTGCACAAATGACTATATAATGTTTCATTAAAGACTGTAAATACCCATCAACCTAATCACAGAAATGCTGTTTCAGTGATTTTAGCACCATTAAATCTGGGCTATGATGACAGGGATGAATGGCTTTATTTTATTAACAGTTGCCATTGCAATTACACTGAGAAAAATATTTTTGTGGAAAAATTAAGCAGCATTTCCTATTGCCCTGATGCATGTGAGCAATATAAGTATCCTTCTATAAGAAGCCTTTATAATTGTCATAGGAGTGTTTTCCTTCCAGCAAGTTTCTCTATCAGCTTTCCAATTTGATAAAGAACATGCATCAGCTCCAATTGTATCCTGCTACTTTGTCACCTCTTACTTTTATCTTTGTTTGCCTTTTTTTGTGATCACCAAATTCTCTTTCCAAGACTATTTTCTGTCATGGAATAAGTTAATTCTGGCATTACTAGTCAAAGCCAAACTTAATTAGTTCTTAATCATCTCTGAATATAGGACAAGTTGAGGCTACAAAGAGGTTAATTATTTTGATACCTGCTATTTCTTGAATCCCTTAGAAATGCTGCCTTTTCAATCAACTCTGTAAGTCCTTTGAAACCACTTCTCATAGCAAAAATGCCCATGGGAAACACATTGTAACAGAAAAAAAAGACTATTTGGGATTTTAACTTTCTATTTATTTTCAGTTCAGGAAATCATGGAGTAACTTTAAGCACTGTCCTTAGGCTTAGAAGACATATGAGCAGCAGAAAGGTGAGAAAAAAAGGTTAGTAGGGAACAGTCCATATGCAAAATGGTCAGGCTTCCTTTGACCCCTCCATTATGTTTCTGCACACATGGTCGTGACTTTGGGCTAATAAAACTTGTCTTTTAAGGAGTGCTTTTCTATCATGAATATTTAGAACTGAATTCTAATCTTGCTCCCTTTTCAGATCAGGGAAGCTTCATGTTTTCTCTGTAATTATCCTGGTCAAGTAACGTTTGAATCAGTCAGTTTTCTCTTATGATCTCCCATTGTAATATACTCATTACGTGTTTGTTTTTATGAGAAACATGAAAACCAGACAGGCCCTTGTGGCATATATACAACACCAAAGAAAGTTATAATAGAAGTTAAATCAGATATCAGTAATTGATGGTAAATATTCCTGGTGATGACCATCTAATTTTTCTTCTTTAAAAGGAAAACGAGATGGTGCAATATAAACTTTCTGTCCATGACCATGATGTTCCAGAATCTGGATCTTTCTTTCAGAATGCCTACTTACGGAAAAATGTTTCCAGAAAAGATCTCCTAGAGTCTCTCTTCTATAATGTTGATCATCCTGATCTGTTGCAGTTACTTTTATGTAAAACTGATAGGCTTTTCCAGTAAATGAGGCCAGGACGTGCAGGAAGTGCACAGTGGTTGCTGTCTGTCTCTATGGAATGGTACAGGGAAGGATCTTCTCTTTACGTGTTCACTTTGCAGAAGAGTGAACAACCTGCCTCATGAAGGCTTTAAGCCCAATGATATAGCACTATTCAGAATAAATTCCTTCATTATCTCCATTAAAAATGTTATCTACTGGATCTGATATTCATTGAATTCATAGGGAATTTTTTTATCTGATTTCAATAGATAATGGATGTTCAATAGAAAATGGAGTTTTGAATGTCTTGAATCTATGCATAACTCCAGTTAACTTTAAGTTTGGTACTTTCAGATTTATATTGCCTTAGAGATTCAAAGTGCTTTTAAAATAACGATTCAACAAAGTGTAAGTAATCCTTACGTCATGGAGGCCTAGGAAGATCCTAATGTCCACAAGAAATGATAACAGTGAACTATATCGTGACTAAGAGTATGAGGGGTTTTGAATATACAATATCATCTAAGTATAAGAGATTGGAACTTTATCCTTTAAAGAAGACCAAATTTGAAGATTTGTGAACACAAGCAATACTACTGATGAGTTTGGCTGCATTTTTAATAAAGATAAATCTGTATATGACAGTGTAATCAAAGCAAGGGGATACAGCATATTGATCTTACTTTGGAAGAGCTAATGGAGACAAGTAATGCCAAGACTGAAATGTCCCAAGAAGTGGTGGGGCAACTCTGTATCATATTAACAAGAAAATCTATCCACAGTCACACATCTTTGGTACATCAGGGAAATGTTCTCACACATTGAATAAAATCTCTTGGGAGGGTAATAAATCCTACACAACAAATTATATACTAACAGGTTCTTAGGGGAATTGAAATAAATCCTCACAACCGCTTAGTGGGTAATCTCCAGATCAGATTCCCATTCTTCTTCAGAGGAAAATAATATATTGCTTCTTATACTCTCTGCCGGCCAAATGCTATATATCAAAGATATGAATGTAGTTGAAATATTGATCCTGAGTCAAAGTGAAACAACAGGAAAGTTTAATATATTCCCCTATTAAAAAAGAGAGAGAGAGTGAGAGAAAGTGGGTAAGAAAATACTGCAAATACAACTTTTAGTCAAAAGAAAATCTAGATAAGAATGGAAATTAAAATAAGAAACATGATACACCCCTTGCCACCTATATTCCTGTGAGGTCAAGAATCAAGCCTATAAAATGGATTATTCTGTACTAAGCAGCAGTGACAAGAACAGAAGAATGCAGAAAAAGTTGTTGGAGGGATAAAAAATGTAGTGTTGTGCACAAATGTGTTTAACAGATAATTAATTGAAAAGCAAGATAGGAGGTTCCCATTAATTGGTTGAAATATACACTGGTAAACACAATAACTGGAGAGAAGGGCAGTGTTGACTCTTGTAGTAAGCTCAGAAAGTGAAAAGGCATATGCAAGAGTGATTTTTGGCTGCATGAAGCTTGTTAGTTCAGTCAGAAGGAAAAATTTCCTTGTCAGAGGTATTATAGCAGTCATCCAGAAAAAAAAGGATATTCTAATGCAAATCATCTGCTGTGGTGAGCACCTCACACACACATAAACTGCATGCTTGAGACAAGACTTGAGTCATTGGCAAACTGCCTCAGAGATTTGGGTCAAGATCTACCAACAGCATTCCCTGACTAAGGATAATAGAGGGAAACATGCTGGTGAGTTATGTTCACCCTTCTCCATACAGGTCAGTCTTGATTTATTTCAAGTTTGTGTCTGGCCTCCCCTAATAGCCTGCAAGCTTCTATAAATGGATAGCAGCTACTGTGCAGTGCTCTTTGGTGATAGCCCTGGCACAGTCATAGGAAGTGCTGTAGTCCCTAGGTTAGCTTCATGTTACACACAGGGTATTCTCCAAGGGACAATTTAGTCGGCTTTTAGTTTTCAGATTGAAATAAAGCAGTCTCAGAGCTACAGAAAAACAAGAACAAGATACCTAGAAAAAAAAAAATCACACACGTACAAAGGAAAAAGCAGGAATAAAAAGATAAAAGTGCATATTCTAAAACAGCATTAACTGATTTTAAAAGCAAATGTGTCTCTATTCCTCACCAAAAGTGCTGTCTGCATGTCTGCCTCTGTGGGATTAACTGGAAAGAAAACAAGTTGTTGGGTAACACAGGCTGTATTTAGGAAAAGAGATCGTGCATCTTTTACCAGACTCTCTACAAAGCTGTTCACTTAAGAGGAAATGCTGATTTATTCTCATACAAAGAATCATGGTGGAAATAAAGGACTTGCCTACAGCAGAAAAGGATCAAGAAACAGATTTCAAAGGGAATAAATAAGATTTTCTCTGAGTGAGGGAACCTTTTGTGATCTCTTAGCATCTTGCTAACTAACAAGAGGGAAAGTTTCCAAAGATGCTGATGGTTAAAAAGAAGGTAGAATATAGTCCTAATTGAACTATTGGATAAAGAGAAAGACAAGCGTGTGAATCACGATACTTCAGGAAATTCTGAATAAAACTGTTGCTCACTCAAAAGCATGAAGATGTATATTATATGTTTTCCTGGCAAGAACTGAGCTGTCATCAAGCATTTTTATATGAACAAGTCATTGGTTCTGGATTTTACCTGATCGATAGAATTGGGAGCTACGGCCGCAGAGGGGAACAGCAGTTGTCCCAGGCTGTGGAAGAAGTTTTCTCTGAAGTCTTATCATCACCCAAATGATTTATATATGTTTTTCAGGAAGATGATGAAACCTGGTACATGAAGGCAGGAAAAGTTTTGTGAAGATATTATGAGTCTGATTATTGAAAAGCTTTAAGAAAATATGGAATTAACAGTGAAGGCAATGCTGGCAGTAGAAAGCCTGTGTGTGTAGTGTGAAAATATTATAAATAACATTTTGCCATCAGCATCCCTTGCAGGGGTGGGAGATTCAGGTGAAAGAAAAGTTTCAAGTTACTTTAGATTCTTCATTGTGGTACAAGTTTCCACTATATCATTTCAGTCCTACTAACATGATTCATAGCCTCAAGTGAAATAAAGATGCCAGGGATGTGGGTGGGACACAGATGTCTACTTAGCAAGCCAAGAAGACCTGTGTACTCAGCTGACATCCATTACTTTAACTACATTGGCCAAAGGAGGGAAGAGGAAGAGGGAGCGGGAGCAATTTCTGCAACTGGGAAGACATAGTTGTCATCATGGATGATTTCCTCCTATTAAGGTTTGCAGCTACTGTTTCTAGGAGCAGGAGAAAAGTTGGCAGTTTACTACATTTAAGTCCATTCTTCTACTTTTACAATCCTACTGACCTTTGATGAATCAATTATAAAAATAATTTGTATATAGTTCTCATTTGAAAGTTTTTACTTAATGCTTTGTATATGTGCTGTAATTTCTGTAATGTG
The DNA here is from genome assembly GCA_032275445.1 of Crypturellus soui. Lineage (NCBI taxonomy): Eukaryota > Metazoa > Chordata > Aves > Tinamiformes > Tinamidae > Crypturellus > Crypturellus soui. Next base: position 80,122 of record JAUBNY010000007.1, on the reverse strand, counting down.
TCAATTTCCTCCTCTCTACTATCTTTTTAAGAAGTTTATTCACATCAACCTTCAGACCATCCTTATGGACAATTATTGCAGGATTATCTCAGCTGAGAGAATTGAGAGTATTCCTTTGTGAGTCTTAACTCAGAAGATCTACAGTTCTCAGAGATTAATAAATTTCACAAGATCAAACTTCCAATATTTCTTTTTCTTCTACTTAAATGATCATAAGACACAGAAAAGAACAGAGAAGAATACTAGGGCTTTATTATTATTATTATTTTCTGGTCATTGAGATTTGATTTAGGTTCTAGAATCATTCAGTTACTACCGATATGTAGCCATAAATCACTCTGTATCTGTTATAAGTTTTCAAGTTATCCCTAGCTGTCCTAGAACTTTATCCAGGCCTCTTGAACCAAAGCATCCCAGGGGCAGGGAGATTAGGGTTTTTTTTTGTTGTTGTAACTACAGGCACTGGTAAACACATTTGTGTCATATGTTTTTTTTACACACGTAGATAAGAAAATTGTACTGTTGTTCACTTGTAGGTTATTGTTTCTGATCCTTCTCCTGCCACTTTAGTTTCTGTTTCCTATAATTACCAAAGAGTCATGCTTGTAACGCCTTCACTTCTTACCCATTTTCCCTATCTAGAAACAGAGAGAAATGACAGATAATCTGAATGCACATTAACCCTTCCAAAGAGGTCCCTGGCACAAGAGCTGTTATAGTAGGACCACAATGACAGTTAATATATTATCCCTTTAACAAATGGAATTCCAGTGGGGCTCACAGGAGAGCTGCAAAAGCAAATGCCCGAGATACAATGTCTATCTTTGGAATTAGATGAAGGTAGCAAAATTTTGCCTCGCCAGTCCTTGGATTGCTGCTGTGACTTATTTACTTCAAAGCAGAGCTGAGAATAACTCTCTCAAGAATTCTAGTTGCCAAAAATAACACTGCTGAGGCTAAATCCTTGACTATTCTGCAACAATTTGTTATGGTCTGCCCTCTTATGGCTGCAAGCCTGAAATGGGCAGTAGGCAGTAAAATCACTCCTGCAAGCCAGGGGAACTAAAGTTGTGGAATTACCTTTTGGATTTCCAGGCTGAGTACCCAGCTGCAGTATACTTGTGGAAGCTGGACTCCAAAAAGAGGAGAAAATGCTGATATAAGGCTAGATGACTTGCCAACAGTTGCAATGAGTTGCTATCGTGGCAGTTTAAGGCTCTGTATCTTTGCTAAGAAATGACTAGCTGTGGAGAGAGTTCCCCTTCACTGGAAAGAAGCAAATCTGTTCTAACACTATTTTTTTTTTTATTTGGTAGTTGTAAAGTACTCTCATAATCTCAGTACAATCTCACCATTCCCTGAAGAGAATTTTCTGCCTTTTTGCCCACTGCATGCTTTGTGATCCAGTCCTAGAATTAAATAGGCCAGTCTAGTGAGTAAAACCCTTTTAAGGTCTGTGAGTGCATCTGACAGCAGCAGGTGGGACTTCTTGTCAGATTTAAGGTTCTTCTTAGTTGTGAAAGGAGCTGAAACAGCCTCAGGCTACCCCAAAACTGGAATGTGTGTATGAAAAGCTGGTGTATCATCACCTCTTGGCCTCTCCAACTTATTCCCTGAAGAAAGAAATGTTTAACCACAAAAAGAATCTAGCTTAATGCACGGTCCTTTTTGATGTGTCTCATGAACATAGAGGTAATGCTAGAGGAAAAGCTTATGTTATCTCAGCTGGAGAAAGGTGGGGAGAAAAGAAAGCACTTTCAACATTAGCTAAATGTTTATATAATGATTCTTTCTTATTTTAGGAAACAAATGTTAGAAAATTGTTAATTGTTGTAAATAGATACATTTCTGACAGATTTCATAATACAGGAAAGTATTATATGGCAGGTGAAGAAACCAAAGAATAGACGCTCCTGCTTACTCTCAAGGCAAAAATGGTTTACATGAACAATGTAGTAGTTTTTATTCCAAACTCGGAGAATTCAGAGGATATACAGTAAAATGTAGATAATGCTACCAACTAAAGTAATCTTATGTGAAGAAGATCTGAGGGAAAACAAAGTATGTGTGCACTTTGCCAAAAAAGATGTATTCACAGGAGAATTAATTAAAATGAAAATTGTTTAAGTGGAATCCATCGGGTTGGAAGGGACCATTAGAGATCATCTAGTCCAAATCTCCTAGACACACAGGGTTACCTAGAGCATGTTACACAGGACTGCATCCAAGAGGGTTTTGAATATCTCCAGAACCATACGCAGTGCTCACCAGGACTGAGTAGAGGGGCAGGATCACCTCCCTCGACCTGCTGGAGATGCTCCTCTTAATGCACCCCAGGAC
>JAUBNY010000007.1:57306-69207 GCA_032275445.1 Crypturellus soui | reverse complement strand
AGGAGAGGAGAGGAGAGGAGAGGAGAGGAGAGGAGAGGAGAGGAGAGGAGAAAACAATGAGAAATACAGACATCCTGAAAAGATTTTTTTTTGCTTATATTGAGCCTATTTAAGCAATAAAAATATTTTTACTATTTTATCTGACACCTTTTTTGTCTTATGCCTTTCCTGTATTGGTACACTTAAGTAGTAATAACAATATTTTAAAATCATTCCACTTAATCAGAACTAACAGGGTGGTTTGCAGAAGAAAACATTTACACAAAGACATGCTTGCTTATCTTATTAATCTATCTATTCCCTTTGTCAAATCATCCTAGTGAAGTCACTAAATGGTTTCACAGCCAAGTATTGGCCTTTTGAAAAAAAATAAGTCTGCTTCCTAAATTAATGCATCCAGCAATCAATAAGTTTGGCTGAAGCCACGCAAATTGCTAGCAGGTACTGCATAAATTTCCTCCCCAGGTACTCGCTGCAAGGGCTTAGATTTTTACCATGCCCCATGTCCAGGTGGCAGCCTCCACAGGCTGCTAATCCTAAGAGGCTGTCAGTCCTGAAAGGGTGGGAGGAAGAATTAAGCGGTGGGTAAGGAGTGCAACACTGGAGAGCCTCAGCTTGCCCTTCCTGCACAGCTGCCTGCACTCTCAACATGCAAGATGCCCCATCACCCTCCTGGGGAAAGAGTTGTGCCTGGGAGGAGCGCCCATGTCCTCTGCACCTGCTCCGTGTCCAGCATCCTGGCACCGAAACGTCCCTGACATGGAAATCCTCCACTTGCCTCATGCAGGACGCGGCAGTAGCTTGGTCTTTGGAGAGGAGGACATGTCCTGGCATTGCTGAGCTAAATACAGTTGGAGTATAACGGACTGGGGCGTTCTGACCCTGTGTCAGTCAACATCTCCCTGGTGAGAAAGATGATGAAAGTTGTTCTTTGCAGAACAAAATAATATTTCTTTTTCTTTTTTTTCTTTTGTTTTTATTTTAACCTAGCTTTGTCACAGTTAAAAGAAAGCTTGATTAATGCATTTTAAAGTAAGAGTTACAATGGGTTAATAAGCAATACATCTTTAAATGACACATAATCAAGAATTGCTAGAGTATTTTTAGAATCACTATAAATGCCGCTTTAATCAAACTGCTGAATTGTTGGTTTCAAATAATTTTTATACTAACATATCTGTAAGTTATTTTTAAATGGAACCTTAATATGTAACATGAACACAACATCAATGTGGGAAAAGAGAAATTGTTCTGTAATAATGAGTTTGACTAATATTCCAATAATAGCTAGTGCAAAACAGTGCAAGTACTTAGACAAATCAGATGTTTATAGAAAGAAGAAGAATAAAAGGAGCATGTAACCTATAATTGGAGATAGGAATGTTGCTTTTGTTTTGATTTTTTTGAGATCTGTCTGTTTTTGCTAATATGCAACATTCCTTTAAAAATAACTCTTTTCTTCTTCCCCTTTGCAAGGAAAAGTTTTAACTTTAAATACTATTAAATAGAGTGACAGGCTGACAACATATAAAATTCTCAGCTCTTCTAAAAGAAAAAAAAAGGTTTACATATGTGAGAAAAACAACCCCATAGCAATTTAAAATTTCATGCTGCTAAATTCCAGTTATTTCTGGAAGAATCAGTTTTGGTCCCCTTTCTCATATATTGCTATACCCACAATTCTATCTGATTGCAATGGAATAATTATTTCAGTATTGTACCATCCATACTGAGTCAGAGTAGAGCAAGTGGGTCCTAACTACTTTGCAACAAACACTAAGGAAACACCACCAAATGCAATGTATATCAAATGCAAACCCATTTGGAAATGTCTTGCTCACTGGTGTCTCTACTAAGACAATAACCCTTAAGTACCCTCAAGGCATTTATTTAGGAGGAGAGAATAAAGCTCTTTTTGGTGAGGGTAGTCTAGCAGTAGGGGTCAAAATGAACTTACCTAAAAAACCCATCTGATCCCAACTTGGGGTATTAGATTTTGGGGAGAAAGACTTAGCATTCTTCTCCTTGTTAAAGGAAAAAAAAAATGTGGAAAAAAAAATAGACTATGTGCAAATTATGCAAAAAATCAGGTAGATGTGCTTCCAGGCTTGTATGCATACCCTCTCCTAAGAGTGATTTTGCAGCCAGATTACCAAGTTCCAGACAATAGGACTTAACAATGAAATGCACGCGTAGCCCTAACTGTGGCAGTTTGACTGGCATTTCGCTATTACTGTATGCAACTGAGAGCCTTCCAATCAGTCCGAACAGTGGGATCCACTGAGGAATCATGATCAAGTAGCTATTAGGCCAAAAGGTATTGTCAGAATTCCTCAATTTATGCAGCTTCTTTCAAAGAACTGAGTTGCGAAGCTTCCAAATACCAAAAGAGTTCAATATCGAATAGAACATGTATTTAAGGAAAATTGGCCCCCAAATTACCATGCTATTGTCATTTGTTCTTTTCCAGTTCACTTAAAGGGTAAAGTGGAGACTATTTTTAAAATTCAATATGAAAAAAAATTACATCTGAAGTTTCTTTAGAAAAAGAAGTTCATTTAACCAGCTGCATCTCTCTTTTGTACTCTGCTCAGATGTTAATGTGAATTATAGCCTCCATGTTTCTCGTGCTCTTTTGTTGTCTGTCATTTACATTTTGGAAAACTTAGCACAATTTTAGGTCTGAACTGATTTGTCTTCCTTTTGGCCAAGCTTGAGGCATTCCAAACTCTTCTGGAAAAGTACCACATTCACAATCACTCTGGCAAAGTTTTGCCTGGATTCCTTTCAAGTAAGACAAAAGCTGTGCTGCATGATTATTAATGCTTTACCCTTTCCCATTGAAGTCTGTTGCAGAGTTCCAGTTGATTTTGCTGGGAGCAAAAAAAAAGGGGCTCCAAGTGCCAAACAGTCTTGGCTACTGGATTTATAGGGCATTTTGGATTGTGAGGTATTATCCATCTTCATAAAACTTCAGCACTGGAAAGACTATGCACACTGATGTTCTGCTTTTCTATGTTTCTGCTTCTTGTTCTCACTGATTGGGACACCAGGGAGGAAATCCACTAGCTATTTCTCTACCCGCAGTGCTTCAAGTGCTTGGGATCATGGGTACAGACAAACTCTTGGATACTAGCAAGAAACCAAAGGAGTCTAACTGGAGAGTAAACGAGCATCCCACAACTCAGGCTTTGCACTTCTTATCTGGGCAAACATGTAGAAAGTGTGTCATTATCTGTCCCATGAATATGAAGTGACAAATTCTGAGCAGTTTTCAAAGCGCAAAATGTAAACTGCCATAACCTTATTCAAATGTTGAGGAGTGCAAGTTGCTCACAGTCAAAACTATCTTTGTGTCACATACAGTCACTACCTGTCTACAGGAATAGCATGGTGAAAAGACCACCTTTAGAGAAGGAAGAAATTGCAGCCTGCGAAGCTGCTTGTCCCACTAGGAATATTGGGCTTTTGAAAGACCAAAGCTGCTCCCTTCCTGCATGAACATATTTCTGCTGTGTGGACATGGCAGTGGACTGGCAGTGATGGCAGGAAGTCAAGGCCTGTCAAGGAGAGGGGCCTGTCTCCTGCAACCCTCAGTACACCTTCAGCATAAGGAATCTGCTGAAAGGGCTGAGTGTAAGGAGCACAGGGTCAGAAGGAAGGTGATCTGCCAAAATAGAGCTGTGGTGATAATAAATAAATAAATAAATAAAATTAAAAAGAGAGAGAGAGAGAGACCTTTCTATTTCCTAGTTAGAAAAAAAAAATGGAAGAAGAAAATCAGATAAATTTTGGTCTTCTAGCCAAAACTTATTTTTTAATTAACATAGAGAAAATGTTGAAATAATTTTTTTCAGAAAATCTTTTTACAGAATGTTTCATTTACTTATGGCACTGGACAGCTCTGATTCACACGTAGAATGCTGCAGCAAAGTCACTGTATTCTGTGCCTCCCGGAAGGCCACACATACATCAGTATTTAATAACTAGAAGAGCTTAGTACTGCAGTTTCCTGTACCGATTCTCAACTGATTCTCACCCTCACCCATGAAACATCTCTAATTTCACTAAGAAAACTAGCTGTCCTTTTCAGACAGCTTTAAACAATCATCCCAAGATCTCGTCTGGCCAATAAATATACAGTCTACTACCTGCTCTTTTGGGTGTTGTCAGAAGATCCCCCAGCTCTGTGCAGATGTTACTTGAACTTAGCATAGTAATTAATAATGGTATTTGTAAAGCACCAAATTCTTAAAACCAGCAATATTCAGGGTGCTGTAAGGCACATCTGAAATAAATAGACTCCAAAATCAACAAAATAAATTAGGAGCCAGAGACAGATTGCTACTGCAAGATAAGAAAGATCAGTGTAACATTCCTCTCTTGACACTTCAGGGATGAACCAAAAAATTACAAGTGGAATCATTGTTTTTCTGGTTGGTTTGTTTTTCCCTGATAATCATTACTTTATATACAAAGCAGTTTAATGTTATATCTTTCAAAATTACCACAAAAGAAGTAAGTATAGCTTGCAGTAGTAAGCTACAGCATTGCAGTGCTGTGGTCATGAAGGATGCACTATCAGTTACAGAATCTCGTCTGCAGAGGCTATTATAAAAATTATCTTGTTTTCTTTATTAACCTAATGCAAATATGAAATCAGAGTCTGCTGATCCAGAGCTACAAGGGCCCATCACTTTCCCAAATGTGCAATAAAACCCACTTTAATTAATTTTATTATCTGTCTCCTAGAGACAGGATGAAAAGGTTAGAAAAATGTAGGCACTTTTGGTTAAAGAGGTATCTGTGCATATGCAGGGAGCAATGCAACCCGATAACTCCTGCCTCATGAGCTCACATTGGCCATAATCTATGCTGTGCTGGCTCATATTGCTGCAAGTCACATTACCTGGTGGCAGTGGAGAAGAGTGACAGTCACGGGTAATCCTGAATAGGAAGGAGCAATACTAGGCTGTGGATTTGGGATTCACTTACCACATTTAAAAGTAACCTGTCTTTGGCAAAGAAAGACACCCTGTTTAGACTACTCGTCCATTCTGTGGAGCTGGCTCTACCTCCTCTCCAGTGAAGACAGGGGTGGGGTATAAACTGGTTGGGAATTGTTTTGTTCTCTTAACAGAATGGAAAGGAAAAATCACAAATAATAACACTGATTTTCGCGGGCTGTGCTGCTTCCAGGACACCAGTCACAAATTCATTGCAAGAGGCCTGATGTTACTGCTACCTGTGCAGAGACAGTCAAAGGAGAGTTGTCCAGTGAGTGTGATCAAGCTGGTCAGAGCAGTTAGGTAGCTGTTACTGTTATCAGTAATCTGGTAAAGCCAGCGAGAAGGAAGGCTGATGCTTAGAACAGAAGAAGAAAATAAAGTTGATGGAGAGAAATTAAGTAATTGTCAATATTTAAATGCTTATTAGTAAACTTGCTGTTTGGTTATGACTATTAGTTGCTGAATCACATACATATAGAGCTATAGTGCTATATATAGAGTATATATAGTTTATATATGTATCACTATAGCGCTATATATAGTATACATATATATGTGATATAGTATTATAGCATTATTATAGTGCTATAGTGATGAATATGTATGTGCACATTTGTATATACAAAGTCTTTCTTTCATTAATGTGTGCATTTCCTAAACTCAGCTGTGGAGATTCCATCACATGTATTTTCAAAATGAAAAAAATGTTATTAAAAAGAATCATTAAATGTATTGCTCACAAGCAATTACAGTTAGTTTTCTTTTATTATTGTAGATTTAATGTTCTGCTTTCCTCTGGCAGCTTGCCCTAAATCCTGGTCTCTGGGCAGAAGAGCATTTACCTCAATGGTAGTACTGTCTTCCATTAAAATGAGATTACTACCTGGCCTAACTCTTAGATGAACTTGTATGGAAGAAAAGGAGAACCACAGAATTAAAGTAAAAGTAATGTCTGATTTATTCACATTGTTCAAACGTCACATTACTTGTTCACTTATCACTAGTTTAAAACAAGATATAAACAGATGAAGAAATAAAAAGTGATTGGGATTATGGACTTGCATAGGTAAGCGTGGTGGAAAGAAAGGAACAATTAGATATGTTAATTCCGTGAGAATCACCATTTCAAGGACAAGGCTTGAAATAAATCACAGAGATAAAATAAATGATCCTCAGAGTTAAAAGTCATTACTGTGTTGTCTTCAAGAAATATCACAGCTAAGGATTTGTGTGAAAAAGGCTTCTTTTGTCTCCATATTCATGAACATATTTTTATTCAATATTTCTTTTTACCTTTCAGAGGTTTCTTCTCAAAATATTAGCTATATAAGCAATCATACCATGTAAGTTATCATACAAAAAAAAAACCAATAAACAATGGGAAGATTAAAGTAGCATATTCAACTGAGGGTCACAATGACATCTCAGTGCACTATGTCCTGCAGAAATTTCTCAGCAATGTTGATCCACCCTTATTTTTATGACTAATTGCAGTGTTTTTGCTGGAAATCCTTGTGAAGGAAGTATGTCTGATTAGCTATAAGAATTGCAAAGTATGTCATATGGTGATTAGAACCAATCTTCTCCATCTCCAATTAGCAAAATACAATATTTTAGCATATTCTGAACAAGACTATGTTTGGCAATGCACACAGCCTGCTTGAAATGTTTCAACCAGTCTCTAGTACAGAGCTGAAGAGATGATAAAAATCTCCCACAAAATTATTTATCTGTACTGCACAGGCTGAAGAAAGCTTTGTCCTTTTTATTTGGGACAGTTTAATCAGATGTCTTTGAATACGCTGGATAGAATAAAGTAAGCTTAATAAACATGCACTGTCTGAAAACTTCTTTGTAATAGTTCAATATTTGTTTCCTTTTCTTTACTTAATGCCTTTGAAAGAAACCATTTGAAGCTCTGTGGTGTCTGAACTTCTCCTGCACTGAAGTGCATATAGAGATGAGAAGAAAAGCCAAGCTGGCTATTGTGATCATGCTTTTCTTTTTGGCTTGCGAGATAAGGCTCCACAGAAATCTGCCATGTGGTACTGAATTTAAGAAGATGAGCAAGGCAATGGCTTGAAGCTTCAGGCTTTTAGTAATGCTGCTATATTTATACGAAGATACAATAATAGTACGGAAAAAGCCTCTGCCCTGGTTGAAAAAAGAGGCACTAATCCTGTACCACTGAGTATAATGGTCATTTTGTTATTTACCTCAGTGGAATACAGACCACAGAAATCTATAGTATTGTACATTCTGCATACACAGAGATATGAAGGTTAAAGAGACACTCAGGGACAATTTCTCTAGTGCTCACATATTGAGATTTGGTGTATTTTATACCTACTTTTTCCTTTATTGCCACAGTTTAAAACCCTGACAAAGGAAAACTGAGGTCTTATTTTTTTCAAATGAACCAGATTCTGATTTTGCTTATGCTTAAAACAGGAAGGATGACTTCATTGAAGTAACTAATTTTGCTTATTTAAGCAACAACTGCAATATTTTTATATTTATGTACATAAACACACACATATATACAAATGCATGCACATATATTTCATTTCAGATATATAGTGCTTTACATACACATAAACCACATATATATAGGAATATATAGGAAATGAAATTGTTCTATACCTTTACATGAAGGAAGCTCTTTATGCAGTTTGCAAAATGTTGCCTAATTAAAAAAAAAAATTAACCTGTGGTACAGTTAATATTTTGTATATTATTGCTATAGGAACATGTTAGTTTTCAGAACTAAGAAATAGTTTAACAGTTTAATCTTTCATAAACTATTTAAGCAGCCAATGAGTCAGCAGCAATTTCTTCTCTGCAAATCCTGGGAGGAAAAACAGACTGGAGAGGTCAAAAGCACAATAAACAATTTGACTTTCTTCACAAAGCACTTTCTAGTCCAAATATCTGTGTGTCATTTTACCCATTCAAAACAATAAATGAAAAAATAAAACTTTACCAAACAATAGAAAACTTAAATTTTACCTTTAGAAGCATCTGACCATTTTTCAGTCATTATCATGTTACTCATTTTTCATTTGTTTTGAGGGAAAGTGATTCCATTGGTTTTAAGGTTTCTCTACAAAGCTATGACACAAGAATGAATAATTTTGCAAAAGGGAGAGGCTTGGTTTATTTCTTTTGTTAATAAAGCGGACAAACTTTGTTTATCTACTTCTTAAGAGGGATGCTGCTGCACCTCTTCAGGGGGACGCGGTGACCGGCCTCCCTCCATCTGCAATATGCTCCCTCAAGCTGCCGTCGTGGCCCCGAGGGCACTGACAGCTTTGCTGGGACTGGTCGGCCGCTCCGCACTCAGAAAAATGACTTTGCGGCCAGAATGCTGCTTGTCACCAAGCACAAAACAATAGGACATTGCTATATATATATATATATATATATATATGTAAATTTATATATTGTAATAGGAAGATATGTCCTTCTTGCGCACAAGTGAAAATATTGGCCTACAAATGCCACTATTTTCACAGACTCCTTGACTTCAAGGAGTCAAATGCACAAAAAGGCCTTATGAAAAGGTCATAAGGACTGAAAAAAAAGAGGGCCTGATGCAGCTTATACAGAGCAGTGATTTGAAGTCTGTTGGGCTGTTGGTGAGCCCTGTTCCCACAGTCCCACTGCAGCAATCCCCTGTCACTAACAGGTGACTAATGCTTTTTAACAAGACCAGTTTATATGAAACATATTCAGATTTTTAAGCTCTCTGTACACTGAATTATTTCCTGTGTTCAAAAAACAAACAAGCAAACAAAAGAACTGTCAACTGCCAAGCTATGTAAGATCTTTGATACATAAAAAAATGCCTTTTATTTCCACCTACATTGCCATTTTATCTATATACATTTTAAACAAAATTCCTTTATAAAATGGAATATCCAGTGAATATTTACAAGGAAAGGGGATCATTTCCTAAACTTGTTTTCAGATATTTTTAATGAAGCTAGATAAAACACTCATGTTTTCAAGCAAGATAAATATATCTGATGGTACATAGAATCTATAAACAATGAAAATGATCAAGAAATTCCAAACTGAAATAAGAACCCATTTCTTTGTAGGGTAAGTCAAAGGAGTATGTTTTAGGCATGTTTATAGTACCCTCTAATGGAAATAGGAAGCATTACAAGTCTACAAGGTTTATTTCTTAAACTCTTAAAACAGTGCATTTTGTAATTTCATCCACCAAAAAATCAAAATTTAATTAAAAGACATGAAAGACACTATAGAATAAAATTGTAAGCCAATTAAATAAGTTCTTATTAGGTATCTCTACAAAAGAAACAAAATACAATACAATTTCTTCCCAGCTAAATCAGGGAGAAACCTTTTCAAAGATTTTTGAATACATTTGAATACATTTTTATTAATTTATTTTCATATCACAGATACCTTAATTTTTGTTTTATTCAGATTGGAAGGAAAAGCCTGGCATTTTTAACACTGCATTTTTTCACTATTTATCAGTATTTGTCATGCTAGCTTGTTCAGATGAATCATTAATACTCCTTGGAAAGGAGTCAAGGATCTGAAAGTCAAGAGATCTTTATGAAAATGAAAATTATTAGAGGATTAGCTTTAACTATCAATAGTTTTTTTATTTAAATATCAGAGACACCTTGCCATTATTTTTTTTCCTTGATGAATCATTTAACACTTTGAAATTAACTCTCAGTACTGCTTGGCAGACAGTTTAGGAAGTATTTTATATAATGACAATAGAAAGGTGAATATGGTGAACTCGAACTAAAACTCCGATCTTCTAATGGTTAGAAAAGTTTCCTTTAAAAGAAACAGTCCATGCCTTGTTTTTATATACCTGTAAAATATTCAACAGAGCATTCAAGCTGCTACCTAAATCTTTCTCTTTTTTCCTCTCAGAAAATCTCATAAACAGATAATTAAATCTCACTAAATCACTAACAGCTGCAAGCAAACTGAAACTTAAGCACATTGCTAACTCTAGTTGAATTGGGAACAAGGAACATATTTGTTATACTTATGACAAACAACAATTTCACTACCTGAAATTCTTAAAATCCTGTTGAAGAGTGATTAGAATGAAGGAATCATTTCCTTTTGGTTTTAGATTGCACTGTTGTTTCAGTGAGTATGTACACCAAAATGTCTATTTTTGGATTGCCATATATTGGTTTTCTGATGGATAAGTGAGATGTATCAGCTCCCGAAGGAACCTGATAAGCACCAGAAATGGTACAAGGGAAGAAGGAGAAGCTTGTGCCTAAGAGCAGGGCTGAGGGTAGAAGCTAAACCCTGGCACCAGAGTGAGCTGTTAGATCAGCCAAAATATGTTTACTTGTTCTAAGAAGAGACTCGCCCATCAACATATATTCAACTCCATGTTCATATTGCAAAGATTTACCTGTGAGACCTTTGAGTGGAAAGATCTATCAAAACATATATCCTACATACTTGTCTGATCCACTTTTGTAAGTCAGCAGAAAAAAAAAATGCACTGAAGATTTACTTTATGTTATTAAAAACTGGTCCATGAAAAATGCTAGGGCAGAAAAATAAAGGAGCAGGTGAGTGATCAAGTTCTTCAGCGAGTGGTCAGCAAAACTGCATTAACATGAACAGCTATATTAGAATTAATGAACACTGAGCATGCAGAAATCCTGGGAGCTCCGAAGTTCCTGGAAAAGGTAGCACTGTGGCCTTACTCAGTCAAGCTCAAGCCATTTAATCTTGGTTATGAGTTCAACACCATAGAAAGTGCATGTCTGGAAAATTAAATGAAGGAGATACATGGTCTGTGGAAGGGCTTGTAAGATCTTAGCAGAGCTAACACACTGAAATCTATGAGTAGTGAGAAAGAGGGGGAATTTGCCATGAATTCATGAGAGGCATTAAAATGAATCTTATGTTAAAGTTTACTTTAAACATATATTGTAAAAGGAATTCCCTTTCATATCACTTCCTTAAGTAAGGTTAATGTAAAGCTCAATAGGTTTTGGATCAGTCTGTTGAATAGTCCACCACTAAAAAACTTTCTCTCTTAATTGCACTGATTGCTAGGGAACAATTTTGTTGCTACGTATTTAAATGACAGTCTAAATAATGGATTAATGGCACAAGTGGTTCTAAAACTGCTTATTAAAAGAAAATTGTTCATAGAAGTTTACAGTGATGAACTGAGGTTTATGAAATCAATTAGCAGCCACATGAGAGAACATGGAGACAGCTCTGAGAATGTGATGAAATATCAGAACAAAACAGCTATTTATTATTAGACATAAGACATAGGAGAGAAAATTATTTTAAAAGACCTAGTTTCAAAACATAATTGGATAGAACTTTGAAATGATGTTAACTACTAATACAGGTACCTTATTTTGGTCACCTACATTTGAACCTTTAGTCTAAACTGTATTCTACAGCTACATGTGTGTTACCAAAAAATATATGTAAACAAAAAGAAGTCTTTGAAAATAAAATAAGGAATCATTTCAGACAATATATAGATAAGACAGAGGAAGTTACTATTTAAGTCTCTTAGAACAAAACCCTTTAGAATAACATGTACAAAATTAGATCATAAAAAGTTATTGAAAAGTTATTGTTGTTAAAAATATTGTAAAAATAAGAATCAGGCTTTCATTCTTTTATAACATACTACAAAGAGGTATTAGAAATACACTCAGAACCAAAGGAAATCTTATAAGATGGTATATGCATGTGTTTTTACAATGAAGACAAGGGTATCCAGCAAATGAAAATACTTAATGTCATATTCTGACTAAAACACAAAAGAAATTCAACAAGGCCAAGTGCACGGTCCTGCACCTGGGGAGGAATAACCCCAGACACCAGTACAGGCTGGGGACCG
>JAUBNY010000007.1:45761-57206 GCA_032275445.1 Crypturellus soui | reverse complement strand
CTGAGGGAGCTGGGCCTGTTCAGCCTGGAGAAGAGAAGGCTGAGAGGGGACCTGATCAGTGTGTACAAGTACCTCAATGGAGGCAGTGAGGAGGATTGGGCTGCCCTCTTTTCACCGGTGGCCACTGATAAAACTAGAGGAAACGTCCACAAACTAAAGCATCAAAAATTCCACAGGAAATGTCCAAGTAGCTCACTTGAAATATACTTTATTAGAACGCTGAAGGAACCAAAGAGTAAGGACAAAGGAAGGAGTAAAAGTTTAGAACAGATCATCAACACATTGAAAATGCTTTATTTAGGTTCCCAAATCTAGAAAAACATTAATGAAATCAGCTCTCCCATATCACTTACTTTTAAAGATATCTAACCACAACCAGCATCACCTTTAAACTGCAAAGCTGTGGAAGTGTCTGGACATACGACTCTATATACGGGGACACTACATTGCCATTAAAACCACTGCTGGAAGTAGTGGTATTTGCTCATTAAAAATAAATAAATGAAAACAGTGTTTGTAGAACATTTCTGTGTAGTCTTTAAAAGACTAACAGAAGAAAATATGCTGTTGGTGGATTTCCATTTCCTATATAGATTCTATATTACCACCAGTAGAAGCTTTTTGAACACAAATTTTAACAGCTAGAAAGGCAAAAAAGAGGTGTAATCTCACTTTACTGACTGTTTAACACATTATCTCAAGCATACCCCTTCCCTTAATTTTATAAAGACTCTGCTTAAAAAAGAAGGCTGTAAGTGCTAAGTCTGGACTGCACCCTTCATTTAGGAAGAGATCACCATAAAGCCAATACCAGATAATTAAGCCAGAGAACAGATTACTGCCTGGGCATGTCATCATCAGTAGTCCTGACTTGATGGCATGCTTCCTGGCATGGTTTTGACCTGTGCTGACTAATGCTCTGCATGGCAACACATGGACAGCAGTCAGGAGAAAGAGATTGCTGGTATGTATGTAGCAAGAAGTCTAAATTTATAGGATAGTGATTAGCAGGTTTGTCAACAGACAGACCTCTCTGACCTCTGAATTATTTTTGACCTTGTGAATATTTCAGGTATGTTTAAATAAAGTATGCTATATATGAATAGTAAGAGTAACAGCAGTCAGAAACCTATGCTGCTGGTGAAGAAAATTAAGCTATGTTTCTTTCTGATTTTTTTTTTCCTACAGAGCAAATTAAACATTTGGAGAAAAACATGCATGGGCATCAAAATCAGAATGCCATGCAACTACCTGTATTATTTGTGTCCAACTTTTTGCTTTCTATTCATAATAAAATCTTCTGATACACAGAGTGATAGTCAGATCTTAGATTTTCTCTTTTCTTTTCCCCACTAGAAATGGGATCAAGTGTCTTACCTCCTGAGAAATATGTGAAATATATCTCTGACAAATTGTTTATGTGACATATAATAAGATACTCAGCTTGGAGCTAGGCAGGTAAGAAGGGAAACAAAATCAAGTTTTTCATACCACAGCAAATGCTACAGAACCCATAGGATCACAGAAGAATTTGCACTGAATAATAAAATAATAACAAAAAAGAGAGCTCACAAAGTAGAGTTCCAATATCCAAGTAAGAATTAGCTAACAATATTTCTTTTTTTTTCACATATTTAACACCTCAGATGCTTTCTAAAATGTGAGGCAGAACATTAGATTAGCCTCCTGGGTAGGTTTGTCTTGTGTGACTGGCACAAAGGAAGCAGCTAATCCAAGTCAGATTGTTTTTCCCTTATAAGTGTGCTGATAAAGTCTCCATTAGGACTGCAAGCCCCTCCAGGCTCTGTCAGTCTCATTGCTATTTAATCCTAAATGAAGTATGTCTTATCAATTCATTCCATGCCATGACCCTGGTCAAGGTTAGATGAGGGTCTAGCTATAAAAGAGGAGCAGGGAGTAGAAAAAAAAAAAAAGCATTATTTTCCTTTGACAGACTAAAGAAGCAGTGATGTGAAGGGTGGTAACAATTCTTCACTGCAAATGCATTCCTCCAATATTGTTTTATTTATTCACTAAGAGAATTTTTTTATTCCTGAGTAACATCTTAAAAAGCTGGAATATCATAGCAGGCTGGTATATCACAGTAGGATTTTTTTATTTCTGCAGGGTTTTTTTAAGATGAGATTAAAGCAACTTTTTTCAACTTTTCCTGTTTTTTTTTTTTTTTAGTAAATCCTGTCTATGGGAAATCTATTTAAATTAACAACACTCTTTTTTCAAATGTCTTCCAGAGTCAAGAAGAAAGTGAGTCACACGTCAAAATTATACTAGATGCTATTATCAGTGGAGATGAGCCAGATCTCCTGCTGCTTGTTGATGCATCTGTCTAGTGAAAAGAAAGAATGAAAAAACCCAAAAACTGATAAGAATTACTTCTTGGGAAATATAAAATTGTGCAGCACCACTATATGCACCACCCTCTGGCAATCAAGGATTAAGCAAATATTTTCTGTTTGTACGTTTTTTTCCTGATTAATCATCTATCGGTTCCATGAGAATTCTGCCCACTCTACTTGGGGTAAGATGGTTCACTCACCACCCATGAAGATTAATCACTCCAGTAAACTGTTGTAACTTTTAAGAACTTTGCCAATTTTGCTACTGTAGAAAGCTACAACCCATTTTCTTCCATAACCTTCTGGTATAAATTACCACCTGAAAGATGTGGGAACATGATCAAAGATGTCAGCAGGATTTCACCAGAGGTGAGGTCAGCACGTTGTGCTGAGCTACCTTGTGTAACCTTGCCACACTGGGCAAACAAATAGAAAACAAAATAAAAGTTGTTTCATTTCAGTGATGTTTAGTATTACTAGCATAAAGGTTATTAGCTTAAAAGTTTCTTCTTTTTTATGATAAGTTTATGCTATCCTAATTAATACTGAGGTGATCTTGGTAGGTGGACCACCATATTCTTCTTGCCAGGTACAAATTTCAATTTGTTTGCTCAGTCAGGTTGGCCCACAATGTAATTTCTTCCATGTTCCTAAGTGAACAAAGCTAAGCCAAAAGTTAATCAAGATAACTAGAAGACACAGATCCTGATATGAAAAAAAAAAAAAAGGGAAGGAAAAAATAACACCATTTGCCTTGAAAAAAGTTATTTTTCAATTTGGCCTTCTAGTAGCTTCTGTTCTCTCAGCTACCCTGACCATGTCTTACAATTATGGACTAGGGAAACCAATATTGGAATCAGAGTCTTATGAATCAATCAATCCTATGAGTAAAGCACAGTTTTCCAGAATTCAACTTTTGAAAACTAACAAGTTCACAGACTGAATCATTCTGAAAAACTAATACTTTTTCGAAAAAAAAAAAAAAAAAGACTAAGCATCAAGAAGGATATGATAACTGATCCACTAGAGTCTTCTATATCCTGGAATATTAACTACCAAGGTAAAAAAAAAAATCCACTGTATTTGGTCTCTGCTATTAGTGCACCATGACCTTTGTATTAAGAAGACTGGGAAAAATTGTTATTCTTTGTCCTCTGTTGTCCTCCCTTCTTCAATCAATATTTATCAAGTCACTCAGATTCTGCCTCCAGACTCTCTTTTGATCATCTTTTTTCAAAGAAAGAAAGCTATTTAACCATATTTTAATGGTGAACTTCTATGTGTATACCTGGAATTAGATGCTTTGTGAATCAATATTATGAAAGTACAATTAGCCACTGATGTGTTGGGTACATGACTAAGTTTTCCAAAGAAATAGCTAAGTCATGAGATGAAGCAGTGATAAATATCTATATAAATTCACCATTGCACAGAGCAGCCTCATGGTCCAGACCTCCTATAAATCCAGTATTTGTTGAAATACAATAATACAGTACAAAAACAGTGGGGAGAATTGGTATTCAAGCAGTTAATTGCATAGAAAAAATATAGGTATATATTAATTTGTTATTATATGTCCTTTAATGCCTGAATCAGAAATGGGCAGTTTAAGGGAGACCCAATGCAGCAGAGTCAGAGGGTTTGCAGGATAGAAGGGAATTGGAACAGCCTTTTCAGAGTCAAATGATGGGGCTCACTTTCACTACGCCTACCTATTGGTGACATTATCAGCCCTTCATTCTCACAAACACTAAAAAAATCTAAATCATTCAAATAAAGATGGGAAATAAAGGAAGAAAATTTTTAAAAAACTCAGAAAGAAAATTTTAGAAAGACTCACTAATGAAAAGCCAGTGTTCAATCAAAAAGGGCTTTTGATGTTGCACAGTGTCATATCATGATGAAGCTATCAAAGCTGCTCTTTCTGAAAGAAGAAAAATGTAAATTGTTCTATCTTAGCTCTTCAAACAGACAAAAGCAGGGAGAAGGCAGCAGAGCAATGTGCATGCTGTCTACGTAGAAGACATCTATAATAGCAAATCTGCTACTATAAAGCTTTTTTTTTTGTTTTAATCGTTTGGTACAATCCTTATTAAGCCAGGAAAATAAGAAAATTGCTTTTCCTCCATTTTTATTTATAAAATATTTAGTACTTTTTCACATCATTTAACTCAGAATATTCCCTTTCAAAATGATCCAATGTGAGCAGTAACGTGAAAATATCAGACAATCATAATTAAAAGTTCAATAATGTTCTGTCTTCCTATTTTTAATATCTAGTTTTGAAAACCTTTTTGTCTGCAAGTAACTGTGCCAATGGTAGGCAAAGAAGAGAATATATACAATAAACAGTGATTATTTAGCTATATGTGCTGCCTGATTTACTCACAGAACTTTTCTACACACATATGTAATTAGTATCATGTGGATGGACATCTGAGTGAAATTGGAAAGTGAAGTTATTAGCAGTGTTTGATTCTAATATAATAAACAAAATAACTGTTAATAAAGAAGATAATTATAAACAAAGATACTTACTAAGCAGAAAGAGAAAGACAACTCATTCTAAAAAAAGTCATACTACTGTATTTTGTATTGTATTTTGTATTGCATTTTTAGGTAAAATACTAATTATTTTTAAGATAAAAATCCCTCTCTACAAATCTCTCTACAAATATGAACCAGAGGACTTGTCTATGCTGAATTTTGTGCTTTCTCAAATGAAAAAGAGATGTTTGATACTTGCATTTCCGGCAACTAAAGGGCCATATTCCTTTTAGCACTCATAGTTCTTGTCATTCAACAAAGACAGTACAGAAGTGTTTAAAGCAATCCCTGAGGACCTGCTTTACAAACTCCCAAAATTCCGGTAGATAAACAGATCAATAGATACACTTTTTCCTCACACATTTTCTCTCTGACACACTTTGAAACAAAATTTTCAAATTCAAAAGATGATCAAATATAAACTACTCCTACAGGAACAGTTAAACTCATAGTCACTCATATATTCATTTTTGTTTACTTGTTTATTTTTTTCTTCCTCCTTCTTTTCTTTTTTTTTTTTTTTTAATAAGTTAAGACTTGACAACAACATCTAAAGGAGAAAGGAAAAATTCAGAAAAGAGCAAGGGCCAGGGTTCTGTTTTGAATTTACTCGTGGGCACGGTTGGGTAAACCTGTTCATACTGAACACCATGAACTGTAGTTTCCGCCTACATCTGGCAGCTTTCAGGGTCAGAGCTTGGCCAATTTTATGAAGGTTGAAGCAGCTGCTGTGTAGCTGATTACTTATTTGTGCACAAATATATCTGGTTTGTGCATATAAAAGAGAAATAGCTGAAAACACCTCTGGCTAAACACACACAAGTATATGTAAATATGAGCCTGGAAAGTTAGCTGAATCATGACACAAATCCAGCATACATCGGGTTTTGGTTTCAGAATTTAATCCAATAGAGGTTATGTGTGAAATAAGTCAAAATTTGGGTTTCCTAAAATTTGATATGCAAACTGTAAGATGGCAAAATGTAACACAGGTCAGTAAAAGAATGAGAAATTCAGGCAAGTGAGAGCAATGCACAACCAAAAATGTTGCAACCCCAGCAAGCATGTTGTTCTATGCTGTGCTCAGATGATTGCATAGTGTGATCTTTTCTCTCTCACTGGTAGGGCCTGGCATTTCAGTGTTCAAACAGACTGTTCAAAGCGAGGTGCAAAGAATAGAGAATTGCAGCTCATTTCTTGGAAAGTTAGCAATTTGGGAGGAAGTTTTTAGAACTGGCCAGAAAGAATTCTGAAAAATTAAGCATTCCAATCTAAAGATGGAGAACACAGGAATTTCATACAAATCCCAATCCTTTTATAGGGTTTGCTGATTCTCAACTAGGCACAGTTGTTAGAAAATGCATTTCTATCAAGCTATTTTATAGCAATCAAGCTCGGTCATGATTTTGAAGCATTACTACTGTAGCCTCAGGCAGGCATTAATTAGATTTTTTTTTTTTTTGTGCTTTATCTACTACCATATTGAAACACTTTACCCAGCTCTGTGTTTCCATTAACAGCTATCTGAATGAGGTGAAAATCAACAGCAAATATTTAAAAAGCGTGTAGTGGAGAGATTCAGCAAAATTGACTTAATCACAAGCATATTTTGATGAATCAACATTTTCCAAACAAAATACATATAAAGATACAACTACTTTGTCAAGTTTTTGAGTAGACAAAAAGAGAGTTTCAAATTATAGCTGCTATCTGGGATTTCCTCATTGCGACTATGCTTTGATATGCATTACATTGGAAAAAAAACTAGCAGCAGAGAAGGAAAAAAACAGGAATGAGACAATGCGGCCAGTGTCAGCACAAGAAACTTGCAAAGTACTAATACGTTCATCAGTTTTATGCACTTGAAAATGTCCACATGAAATTCCAAGATCATCTAAGAGGGTCAAGGCAAATCAAAACTGGGAAAAGAATTTTATACATCCAAGAGAACCATATTTAAAACTGCAAAACAAACTACGTCTAAGAATTAAGCGTGAGAGGCTAATTTTGGTTCCTTGAAATGGACTTCATTAATCTCATAATGCCAGTTAGCAGCAAGAGTGCTCCACGAGGGAAGGTAAGCTGGGAACCGAGAGTCCCTAAGGACTTGGTAGATCAAGCCAAGAAGCACTGTTAACAAAGAAAGGATCAGCAAGGTGTAAGGCCCAGCACAGGCATACCCATAACGCGGGCAAAAGGGCAGAAGTCTTATCCAAGGTTAGATGGCTGCACCACTTCTGAGTAGGTCCTGGATACTGTCAGCTAAACCAACAGGAGTGGTGGAGGAGCCTGGCAAAACCTCTAGGTGCTTTCTCTCTGGGACACAATTCCTGCACCTCCAGCTGCTGGGCATCATTGCTGAGTTCAGCATCACCCAGAGGCTGCCCATGCTGCAAATGTTCAACAAATGGAGGAAGAGCTATAGCTTAAAAGATTACAATTTTTTTCCTGAAATGATGTTGAGGAAAATTTTATCTCCCAGTGGTGCTATGTATCTAGAGATAATGCCTTTCTGAGTGATGGTATGACACCAGGAATTAACAGAAAGACACAAGAAAGAGCAACTTACGGGTGGATAGAGAAGGATAAACAATAATTAATGCTATCTGTTCATATCTGAAAGATGATCTTCTAACATCAGTTTTTACCTATGGATTTGTTTAATGAAGAAATACAAGTGCATAAAGACTCTTGTTATTAGTAGGTATAAGTGAATTTGTCTAATGCTCGGTGAGTAGAAGAGCAAAATCAACAGATATAGTTTTATCTGGGAACCATCTGAGCACCATGAGGTTCCAGTGTTCAGTCCATAGTAACAAAGGATCGTTGGCACATGGCCCTTAACACTTTTACCGCTGACATATGTTTCTACTATAATGAACATCAAGCTCATTAAAAAAAAAAAAACATCCATCAAAGTCAGACGACCAGCTGAATGTTCCTTTGCAAATGGCCTGTGGGATATGATTTTGACCATGATAACTGGTGCAACATATTCGTACTGTAAAAATACATCATTTGTCTCTCTCAAAAAATAAATCCTTTTTTTCTTATGAAAAGTTTGTCTATATCATATTCTATACAATGCCCACCTTACAGTAGCTGAATGCTGCTTTCTTAGCAAATATCCCAACAAATTCATGGAAGCCACCAGGCATCTCTCAAAGGATCAGAATATCAGAGTTCTGCTTGAGGAGCATAGTTGCTATAGTACAACATGTGCGTGGCATAGAAAAATCAGATTGGGATTTCCAGATAAAATACTAATAGTGGACTTGGGCTTTTATCAACTTTATCTGATATATTCCACTGCTTTCAGTGGGCCTTGGCACAAGTCCTCCTTGATCCTGTAAAAAGAAATAGTTAATTAAAAGAACTCTGGATAGAAATGGGTTTAAAGTATTCTGTAAGAAGCTGAAGACTGCAGCTTAAGGCTGATCCTTAATCATCTGCATTTTCTGCTTAATGAAATAACACATGGCCTGAATTCGAAAATCCACTAAAGACTAATTTTTTGCTGTTCTGGAAATTAATGTTTTCAATTATTGACTAAAGACGTAACAATTTGCATATTTATGATTTTTTTTTTGATATATATATCTCAGAGGATTTTTCATCTGGATACCTTATTCACAAATGAAAAATTGGTACCCCTTAACATGCATAATATTCAGTTCTTTGAAAGAGAGTTTAGTCACACACATTCAGCTTCTATATATTCCTTGTCTTTTACGAGCATTTGAGAGATCTAACTCTGTTTAGGTTTCAAGGCTGAAAATCCCTGCCTGTTCAGTAACTGCATAATTTTCAGTCTAACCATTTATTGGAATTACCCTTTTCCTCTGCATCTTGCTGTTGGTATACATACATATACTGGTCACTCACTGCTAAGGGAAGAGAATTGGAGTGCTACTGAGGTTTTTCAGTTGTGTCCATATAAAGAATCTCACCCTTCAATATCCAGAATAAATTTTAAAATGAAGACAGACTATGGTTAGATGTCACTTTTCCTGAAAAAAAGATATTTGGAAGCATCTTCTCCTCTAAGATGCTTATTCATCTTAGAAATTCAAAAAGAATCTCTGTTTTTTAGGTAGAAATTAGAAATTCTTATTCTCTTCTTTTTGAAGAGTTTCAAAGTTATTGACATTGTGTCCGAGAGGGAAAAGGGAATGCTAAAATAAAGGATAAAAAAAAAAAAGTTCTTCAGTAAAGGACCTAATCCCTAAACAGTGAAAAACCTAGTTTCCTACAATTTCTCCCAAAAAGGTCAACTACATGCAGGATGCTAACTGTGTAATCAGTGCACCCTCAAAGGCATTTAAAGGAAGTAGCAGGAAAAAAAGAGGTCTCATTGTTAGACTCCTCATAATGAAATCATGGAAAGACATTAGTCCAAGAATGATTACAACTAAGCTTTGCTGAACCACTATAGGTCAGGGTTCAGGCTGCGAAGGGATTAAAGCCTTGTGCAATCATTGCCTAGAGATCGCATGTCATTTCACATCAATTGGCGTGATGAATCTTTTACATAATATGAATCACAGTCTAATTGTGAGTTTGATTGCAACTACTGTTGTTCTGATCACACTCCCTCAGCATATAGAGGGGAAAAGGGAACTCAGCTATTGTACAGAGCTAACAGAAGAAAGGAAATCCGTGTAGCATGAAATGAAAGTGACATCCCACAGAATATATACTGCCAGGAGTTGCAGAGCAATTTAACAGCTAAATGCAATGTATATATTGACATCATCAAGAAAGGCAATTAGAGTAGCATCTCTCTCACCAATAGAAATATATCATTTCTGAAATCAGCAGCTTGCTGCCAAAAAACCCAGACTGGAAGCCTTGTTGCCAGTGAGGAAGTATTTAAAACAAAATACTCTCTATTAGCCCCAACACAGAAACCTCAAAAGAGCTGGCACAAAGAAATGGCACAATATCATTAAAATATTCCAAAAGATCACATTTAGTCATGGATTTGCCATAAGTCATATTACTAAACAAAGCAAAAATCGATCCTCTGCAGAAATTATATTGGCTGTCCTACCATAGTAGCTGAAACACACAAAATATTTAGGACATTTATTCTCTGATACCATTACCACTTCTGTCTTTGCTTTATAAATGAAGAACAGAAAACATGACAATTAAAAAAAAAGATGCAGACACAATAGGAAACCTACAGAATGTTAATAATTTCATTGCTATGGTGAGTTAGCAAAATAGTGCTCCAGTTACTGCATAGGTGCTAGACTCTACCCTTATCTGCTTGCTAGTAAACTTTCTGCATATGGGGCACAGGGTATTATTGCATTCATTATAATACTATTCAGTTTCTAAACCCTGAGGAAAAAGAAGATCTCCCATATAGGTCAATCCAAAATTAGGGTGAAAAAGACGTCACATCATCAAATCTGAAACTGAGCCTTTTATTCTATGGAGTTTGGGCTGCATGAAAAAAGGGTTTATTTTCAACAATAAAGGTGATAATAACAGACTTTTTCTACATAAATATAGTCTAGCTACTTTAGTTTTTAATCAATTATTTTCTCCCCAAAAATGATTTTCTCACTCACCAAAGGCATTGCTTCAGATTTTCTGACTTTGGTACAGTGATATATATTTGAAAACATTGAGATTTGTTTTTGGATTACAGTCTACAGTATATGCAAATTCATTATTGTTTTTATTAATTTGCTCAACCTGACATCCCTTAAAGAAGGGGGAAATACAGCAAAGAGTTTTGTCAGTCAATGGCCAGAGTATTTAGCTCATTGTTATTTTTATTAGGGATTTCTTTAAATCCTTCTCTGGATTTACATAGAACCCCCAAAAGCTGCAGATGATGCAGATGACAGAAGAGCCAGAAATGGGACATTGTGAAGAAACAGTCCATAAATCTGCCTGAGATGTGGCAGAGGCATGGGCAGTGCACGTGGGAGCACATCCACATACTAGGGAAAGCAATGGCCTGTGGGTGGAAGAAGTAACAGCAACTGCCAGATCTAGCCTCCCTAGCCTTAACTTTTCCTCCTTGGATTGGATAGATAATTGTGTAAAAGACAATAGGTTTTGAAATAACAGAAGAATATTAATTGAAATACATAAAAGTCAAGGGCTGGCCTTTCAGCCAGCATAAATAACTATTCCACTCAGTGGAATTATTAGATTTTATTTCTGATAGGTAATTGTTATAACTTGATCCTAAAACTAAACAAGTGCTTAGTTCAAAAGTTTGCTATGATAGCAAATTCTTGTCTTATAAAGGTAACAACTTTAATTCATTAGCTATTAACACTTCTTTATGGGGCCAGTGAAGATATTTACACTAAATTTATGTTTATATATATATATATATAAAAAAAAAAATTGGCAGTTGATATTTGTATATGCAATTTTGATATGCTGACACTCAAACAGTTTGCTTGGTATGCACATTTTCTGACATGCTACAAGTTATCACAGAATCACAGAATGCCTAAGGTTGGAAGGGACCTCTAGAGGTCATCTAGTCCAACCCCCCTGCACACACAGG
>JAUBNY010000007.1:0-40862 GCA_032275445.1 Crypturellus soui | reverse complement strand
TCCTTTACTTTCCTGGCTCTGGAAAACATTTGTAAGTTCTGCAGTTTCCCTCTTTCAGAATGGGTTAACCTGGTTAACCTTTCAGACTGGTCATAAGGCTGTATTTGTTTTGATTGACTAAACCCTTCTAGTACAGAAGAAAACAAAGAGATGAAAGAATAATAAAGTGGGATTATAAACTAAAATCATAGGAAGGGAAGTGAAACAGTAATCTTAAAAAAAGATTTCTGGAATCTCTCAGGAACAGCAAAATTGCTGATACCATCTTGTCTCTTCATAACAGCTTTTAGATCCAGGAAAATGAGGCAGGGATAATGAAAGTGATGGTCACAACAGTGATATTATTAATATATTCTGCTCTATGTGGCACTCAGGAAGATCAAGTTACATCTACCATAACTGGCCACCAGTGTGCACATACACAAGTTGTGCTCTGTATCAAATATATCTAGATGCTGCTGTAACAATGCTTTATTTCTCCTGAATTCATTAAGCTTTCCAATACATATCTTCTTTAGCCTGGACAAAAATCATTTCTCACTGCGCAAGAACATCTTTTCTTACGATAAGCTTCTGTCTCCTACAGCATGTTTTCCACCTGTCAGCAGCACAGGTATTGCATGCTGCAGGCAAAGTCTGTGTACAGATCTGTACTCTCTCAATGACTGTGTGGGTCCGTACAGATCTGTACCATCACTTATTGTACAGTACTAAGTGTTCGTTGGCAGAGCAACATCACTACGTATCCCAGACAGATAAAGGCATTTGATAGCTTGAAAGCAGTTCCTACAACATAACTCATTGATCTACTTGCTCATTTTGAATAACTGGCTGCATGAAATAAATAGAAGTTTCCAAAAAATCTATAGCATAGAACTTTATAGAATTGATAGATTAATTTCATCTCTCAAGGGTGTTTGGAGTGACTGTCCGGTAGCCAGTGAAAAAAATTGACTCTGGAGAAAAGATGCTACTAAGCCAAGAACTTAAAGATTAAAATTAGAGAGAGGTATAACAGTTCTAAAAATTCTATCATAAAAAAATTGCATATGAGATTTGAGGCAAAATACAGTACTCTTCTCCAATATTACATATATCTGTCACATTTCAAATTAAAGAATGCATTTTATTATATAAGTATAGGCATAAGCACTTTAAGGTGATACTTTAGCATACATAGGGCATTTATCGGGTAAAACAGCGTGTTTTTTTTTTTCTGAAAACTTAACATTATTGTCCAAAAGTTAGGTTTCTAGTCTAAGCAAGACATACTAACTTGAAATACTTAAGTCTATTTTTCTCTGTTGATGTTTTTCCTTAGTAGAGGAAAATTTTTAAAGATGAATCATGAATGGTTGCTTGCCACAGACTTGTAACATTGAAGAATAGTTAAATGCTTATCAATATAACTTTAAAAACACTTTAAAAATAAAATAAATATTTCTATAAATGTAATGATAGTATAATGAGACTATGAGCTTTAAGCAAAAGCATTTTTGATAACAATTTTGAAGGCTACTGGAATCAACAGAAAGACTTCTACAGATTTCAGTATACATGAGGAAATAAAAATAATTACTTTGTTTGACTCTCCTGCATATGAGGAAAAAAAATTGCTTTGGGAAGTGACAAGCTATCAAGTGATTACAAGTTATCAGGTGATTATCAGGTGAAGAGTTTTGTCCAGTTAGGTCAAATGCACATTTCTTCTGATTGCATTTGAAACAGCGCATTGTACATATGATTGCTTGCCAATGATTCCACTGGCAGAAGGATCAAGTTCTAACGTGCTTCAGAGCACTGCCAACAGGATGACAACCTAGCCCAGAATTTTAGCATTCACTGAAAGATTTGCCTGCCACCAGAGAAAGCTATTTGACTAGCTATGTGCAAATCATTTCCTTCACATTTTAAGTTACATTTATATATATATTATATATTCTGTCTCCCTGATTCATCCCTCCAGCTTCTCGTTAGGAAGCGTAGCTGCATTATGCCTCCATCAGGAAGAGCTGGCGAAGAGTGTGAGCCATCCTGCGCACCTGCATTAGCGCTAAATCAGCTCTCATGAATCGTGCATGAGATCCAATATGTTAGAGTCATTAACTTTGGCATAAAATGAAAAAGCTTCTTTAGACAAGACTTTGCCTTAGCATGCCAAGCCAGATATAAAAATTACAGAAGGTAGTGAATCAGACTCTATGATTTTTTCTCCTTTTACTTGCACTAAAGAACAAGTTTAAAGCAGAAAATGTGAATTGTAGCGGAAAGGAAGAAAAGGGAAAAACATGGCATATAAGCATTACCTATGATTAGCTTAATATATAATTTGCTTGCTTATCTGTGATCCATAACAGTAACCAAAGTTTTAGAGTACATTTACAACCATTATAGGAAGAAAAGGTTTCATAAACAACATTTACCTTCTTAGACCACTAACTGTGTTTTCTGTTTGAAAAAAAAAAAAAAGTAATGCTACTGTTAAATGCAGAATAGTGCATTACTATAGCTGCGTTTTAGTTCTCTTAAATGCTATAAATTGACATAGTTCAGTAAAGTGCTTCCCTCTAGCGTCCAAATCATCACATACATTTGGTCTCTAAAATGAGGGAATGTGAACAGAATTAAGTTAATTTTCATTGGTGACTACATACTCATTTGACTCAGATTGAAGCTTAAGATGCTGATAATGTACAGTCAGTTTCACAGATTTATTTATGTAGTGTTAAATTCTCTACTTTTTCAGCTATCAAGGTGTAATTCAATATTTTTCATATCTCTCATATTTCAGTTACTATATCAAAATTATTTTGATACTTACTCTTCATTTTCTTCTCATTTTTTTCATCATTTCTCTTTTTAAATGCTTTTACTCCATTTTGAGAATGACAACCAGATAGATGACTTCTCATCCTTTAATTCTTTTACACTAAGGTTCTAGAGATCATTTAGTGTGCAGTAATAGATACAATTAACTCATCATCATAGACAAATTTATAAAAATGGAGTTAAGGGGTCAGATTATTAAACAGCCATGCTCAACCACCAAAGTAGCAGATGATTTTCATTTCTCTTTATTGAATATTTCCTCGTGTAAATCTATAGTTTTCAGTTCCAGGAAAAAAAAAAAAAACAAACCAAAACAAAACAAAAAAACACTTTGTTTCAGGTTATTAAAATGATCTGAAATGATTGATTTTGAATCAGTGAAGTAATAACAATCTTTGCTTCTTATTGGCACCTTGTTTTTTTCAGAATTTTAGTTGGATAAGTTTAGTGGTTTCACATCTTTTACTGAGTATCATGCAATTCAAAGAGATGTCTGTGTGCATTATTCCAGCTATCATTCTCCAGTAAGACTGTCTGATACAGCACACTGGAAGCCCAGTTTACAGCAGCCCAAAGACAGCAAGCTGGCAGAGCAGTGTCATTGATTCAGGTTCTTTTGCAGCTGTTTTCTTGAATCGATTCATAATTAAACACATTGTCTCAGTTCAACAGAATGAAAAATATTATGAATCATAGCAACAAAATCAGAGCAAAATATTACATATTTTTTTTCATTCAGAAAAAAAAAAATCTGGAAAAAAATGAATAGTCTTTTTTTCCTAATAAAGATTTCACCTGTGTAAAATGATCATTTTGTGTTGCAAAACTTGCTTTGGCAACATATGCTAGTGCATTTGAATACTACATTCCACTCAGTAGCCACTTATATGATAACCTTCCTTACATTCATGCTTATTTATCCTTTCAAGAGTTTTGAGAGAGCATACTGAGAGTCTTCAGATCATAGTGCCCCTTCATACTAGAAATTATAATATACTGAACGTATTTGTGATGCATGTGAGTATGTGTGCATTTAAGTGTGCAAGAAAGACAGGATATATTTGAGAATCTGACTTGCCTTTAGGTAACACATTGCTGTCTTATTGGCCTTTCCTGTTTCTTTGTGTATTAGTCTAGGAATTTTATGAAGTCAGTATTTCCTTATACTTGCAGAAATATCAAAGTTTCAGACCTTCATAAAGCACAAGTGCTATTGCAGTGTAAAAACAATGAAAATATATAGAGGAGGCAAAGAACTTCAAGACACATTTCAAGTACCTAAAATGTATCTGCTCAAGGGTATGATGCTTTGAGAAATGGAGAGAATGAGGAGAGAAGATTTTACACTTTTAAGAAAGATTTTGTTTCTTATTGTTTCAGATGACTTCTAGTAATACTAGTGCAGGCTTCAGAGGATTATATAGGCATAAATTTCCTTTAGAATGGTAGTTTGTTAGGTACCTATAATATCTTTGAAGATTCATGATTAAGATTTCTAAAATCAGAATAATAACTATTTCTCTACATCACAGAAATTACATAAGAAAAGTGTATTGATGTCAATGAAGCAATCAGGTACTGGGGTAATCAGTACCTTGAAAGGTTGCATTTGTGATAGCTAATTCCAGGTGCAAACAAGAAAGAACTGTGAAAGAATTATTTGTATATAAAATCCTCTTTTTAAATGTACTGTTGGGTTCTCTCAGACAGGTGATCTGCGTCCCAGTCTTCCTTGGAAACTGCAAAGTCTTATGCTGTATAAAATCACATGTATTTGAGTATTTAACATTCTCCTCTCAAAATTCCTTCACAATTACAATCCAGATTTCTCTTGCTTTGCAGTACTTGTATCTGCTTGCAAAGAAAGCCATTAGAAGCCTAATTTCCTATGGCTGCCTGAATTTCTATGTACCCATCCCATTACAATAGCTCAAGCAACCCAACTGCAATTCTCCCGAACTTTACCTGCATTGACACAAAGTACTAGCTTTCTTCTATGCCCTTCTTGCTTCTGTGCACTCAGGGGTTGTCTCAGAGCCATGCACATGCACATATGGACTAAGGTAGTCAACTGCCAAGCTCAGGGAGACAGACTCCTGTTCATCTGGAGTACAGCCTTTTTCTTACTGGTATTACTGATACTCTTTTCCCTTCACAGATATTACATTTTTTTTTAGAAAAAATAGCAACAATGCCCTGTTTCTGAGTTTGTAACCTTCAAATCAAAATGCAAATGATGGTACAGGAGAGGACTTGTGGCCCTGTAGCCCCAGGGTCTTTTGCAGGGTCTTGGGGCTGAGGATTGTCAGATTTATCTGAATTTGTACTGTTTTGCTTTGAATTTTATTCTGGCTTAATTATTTTTTTAACTGAACAAACTATTAGGCCTAATTATCTTTACTTTTGCATATCTTTCTGACATATACACATATATGTATATTTGCATATATATCTCTCTATATATTTAATTCTGATAGTATTAACAGTAATATCTCTGTGCAGAGTGAAATATTTTTGACTCCAGCATACTAATCTTATTGGTGGTAGAGCATGGCAAGCACGGCATGATAGCAAAGGGAACCCAAGATGTAGTGCAGAGGAGTGTGTACATGCAAGGGGTAATAAGAAAGTGGCAACAGGATAGCACCTGTATTATAAATAGCTTAAGGATGGTTCATTATAGAAAAGCAGACCTGGAGCTGGACAAAAGCAGTTTTGGGGATAAAAATGGGAAAGAAACCACACCCGCAAAGAAGCAAGTATGCTGATCTTTTCTGCAGCCCACTACCCTTTGCCTTCTTGAGAAAAACAGGACCCATCCACTTTAAGACTGGGAAAGGCAGTAGGAGGGTGAACAAGCCATTTACTGCATTATTATTGCATTTTTTCTGTAGTAATATTTTTCTCTTTATTTTCTTCCTTTTTGATTCTGCATTAATTAGATTTAATACATTTGATTATTCTGTTGAGATTTCAATTATACTAACTGTAAATTCTTGGTTTCACTTAAAGGTGTATTTCCTTTTGCATGTTACAATATTTTGAATTTAACAGAGTGACAGACAGAAAAAATGAATACCATGATCTTATAAACTCTATTTCTTTAGAAGCCGGGCTAAGAATTGAGATCCAAGTACCCTAACTGAGTAGACAAAAATCCTCTCTCTCCTATCCTATCTTCTGCTGCGATACTATTCTCTGCTGCTGAAGTCTTTTGTCAAAGATAACAAGAGCTAAGCCTTTCTGTCCAGCATCAGTACGGATAATTTGGCATCAAAAGCCTACATAGTCCTAATTCAGCATGAGACTAAGAGTCTAGGGGATTTTCATTATTTAGTTAAAACTGCATTAACGGAAATTTTCTTTAGAACACAGAGAAATAAATTATTAAGACTATAATAAATTAGATGAAGAGGTTGTGGAAAAGTTATGTAATTGAAGCTTTTCAATAATAGGTTAACCAGTCTGCCAGGAACAGTAAAAATGGAGTAAAAACTGACTTGGGGGAGGGGGTAGAGACCTAAGAACGTCTCTTAAATCCTCATTCTGCTGTTTTCTGTGATGGTTCTGTATATAATGCATTAACAATTTATTGCTAGTGCACACTTTTCCCTTTGCTATAGGTCTCTAACTGGAGCTGGAAGTTTATTTGTTCTGTAGCACAGAGTGCAAAAGAACACTGAAAATCACAGTGCCAGATATGGAAACTATCTCATGGAGTGGAAACAGCGGCTAGTGCATCTGTGAATGTCTGAATCAACCAGCTGCTCCTGGATGTATAATTTCTGCATTTCATTTAGTAGGACCTGATGGACTTTTATGATTTTTCTGGAATTCTGAATATCTTCTTTTAAAATTGACACAGAAAAAGGATTTATTCAGAAAATTTCTTCTGCATTGCATTGTGTTGAAATGCATCGTGCAAGAATAGCTAGACTGTAAGAGTATCTAGTTTGTAAAGATATATAGCAAACAGATACTCTGTACATGATAAAAAGATAATTTATGGAACAAGTCATAACCTGAGCATCAGGTAGGAGATAACAGAGACATTTTAGGTTTTACAGTTACTTTTTGCTTAGATAGAGAAGCCAAAAATTTCTGCGAGGATGAAAAGATATTCTGGCTAGTTACAGGACAGTCAGGGAGCCAAGTACAAAAGGCGCATTGTGAAGTATTAAGGGTCCCTCTGCTGGTGCTTCATTGTATATACCAGTCCTCAGGCAAGACACAAACTATTCACTTCCAACTGTTTATGAATAGTTTGCAGCAAATAAATTCTTATTTCTCCTAGTCTAATTGTGATCATTGTTGTATTTCTGCAATGTGCACTGCTCTGGAAAAAAACTTTATCACACTACTTTCTGACGAAAATAAAATGCGTGCCTTTATGTGCATTTGAGCTATTTTAAGAAGCCATTCAACTTTAAGAAAGTTTATACAGGTTGTAACATCTCATACCTACTTCATGCATGTTCAGTGGTGAAGATGCTTCAGCCAAAGATTCAGGATTGTATTTTTAAGAATGCTATAAAAGTCTATCTGGAAAACAAGGCTCAGTTGAAAACTCTTTCCAATCAACTCATCTTAATCCCAAATGGAATTTCATCATTACGATATTAAACCAAGCAGTTTTGATAATTAAATGGAAGACACTCCAGCTATTGGTACAGAGTATCAAATGGTTAAATAATAATAATCATAACTGGAACACTGATATACAACCTTCAGAAAGAATATAAATAAAATTATTATTTCATAAGAAAATTAGCTCATGAAATTAGCCAAATTATGGATTTAAGGGACCTGAACATGGAGGAATTGTGTAGTTGCTGATTACAGTCAATGGATGTAATACATCCATTGTATTATAATGTATTACCTCCATGGATTGTAATCAGCAATTCAATCAATACAGGTATCTATTTAGAATTTGAAAAAGGCAGTTTCATTTGAGATGTATTAGGATGAACTAGTACACTTAGAGGTGCTACTATATCACTGAAATCTTGCAGTTTGAGCACCCATGATCAAGAAATATTAACTAAAATAGAGCAAAGACATACAATAACGTTAGTTTATTCAGTCGTTCAAAATAAGTGTTGCAAAGAAATGTGCTGTTTAGAAAAATATTAGGACAGCATGAGATATGGGATGATTTGAGGTCATCTAGTCAGCTCACAGGGCCACTTTAGAGGAGATGATTGCTCAGGGATATATCCATTTGATTTTTGATAATCTCCAAGGATGGAGATTCTTTGGGCTACAGTTTATAACCTTCTCTCTTTAGGAAAAAAAAAAAAAAGAAAAAAAAAAAGATATTCCTAATATCTTTTTGAACATTCCTTTATTTGAAATTTATGTTTCAAGAACAGTCTGACTCCATTTCCTGTATACGCGACTGTATATATATATAACTATATATATATAACTATATAACTATATATATATATATAACAGTTATATGTATATATGTATATATAACTGTATATATATATATAAAACTCACTTCTCTCAGTTTTTTACATATTACGTCCTCCTACTCACCTCTACCACATAGTCCAGAATGTATAAGTGTGAGTAAAGGATGATTAAAGCTAAAAGATAATTTGGAGAGTGAAGAAAAGACTAGTAGTCATTTATGTGAGTAAATGTACACTGGAATAAGCAACTATTTCTAATTTGCAGAATATTAAGATTCTAAAAGAACCATCCAATACTTAAATGTACAAAACATACTAGCACTAGTACAATACGAAGTACTAATGACTTATTGCTAAGTCATTCTCTATCATCTTTGAGAGGTCATGGAGAACAGGAGAGGTGCAGGAGGACTAGAATAAGGCCAGTGTCGCTCCAGTCTTTAAAAGGGGCAAGAAGAAGGATCCAGGAAATTACAGACTAGACACCCTCACCTCCATCCCTGGAAAGGTGATGGAGCAGCCCATCCCAGAGGCCATATCTAGGCATGTCAAGAAGGTGATCAGGTGTAGTCAGCATGGATTCACCAAGGGGAAGCCGTGTTTAACCAACTTGATAGCCTTCTATGATGCAGTGACTGACTGAATGGATGAGGGCAGAGCAATGGATGTTGTTTACATCAGCAAGGCTTTTGATATCGGCTCCCGTGAAATCCTCATAAGAAAGCTCCGGAAGTGTGGATTGGATGAGTGGACAGTAAGATGGATTGAGAACTGGCTGGATGGAAGAACTCGAAGGATGGTGATTAAAGGTGCCAAATCTAGTTGAAGGCCTGTGGCCAGTGATGTCCCACAAGGGTCAGTACTGGGCCCAGTGCTGTTCAGCTTGTTCATCAATGACTTCGATGAAAGGACAGAGTGCACTGTCAGTAAGTTTGTGGATGATATAAAACTGGCTGGAGTGACCGAAACTCTAGAGGGCTGTGCTATCATTCAGAGAGACCTGGACAGATTAGAGAGTTGGGCAGAGAGGAACCTCATGAGGTTCAACAAGGACAAGTGCAGGGTCCTGCCCCTGGATGGAATAACCCTAGTAGGGATTAGGGGTTGACCTCATGGAAAGCAGTTCTGTGGAGAGGGATTTGGGAGTCCTGGTTGACAACAGGTTAACCATCAGTTAGCAATATGTCCTTGTGGCCAAGAAGGCCAATGGGATCCTGGCTGCATCAGGAGGAGCGTTGCCAGCAGGTTGGGATCCTGCCCCTCTGCTCAGCTCTGGTGAGGCCACACCTGGAGTATTGGGTGCAGTTCTGGGCTAACAAGGACAAGAGGGACATGGAGTTTCTAGAGAGGGTCCAAGGGAGAGCCATGAAGATGATTAAGCATCTATTGTATGAGAAAAGTCTAAGCAAGCTGAGCCTGTTTAGCCTGGGGAAGAGAAGATTGAGAGGGGATCTGATCAACATAAAGAAATACCTGAGGGGAGGATGTAAAGAAGATAGGGCCAAGCTCTTCTCGGTGGTTGACAGTGACAGGACAAGGGGTAATAGGTACAAACTGAAACACAAGAAGATTCATCTTCATATGAGGAAGAATTTTTTTTCCTGTGAGGGTGCCAGAGCCCTGGCACAGGCTGCCCAGAGAGATTGTGGAGTCTCCTGCTCTGGAGATCTTCAAAACTCGCCCGCATGCCACCCTGTGCCCCATGCTCTGGGTGTCCCTCAGGAGTTTGGACTAGATGATCTCTAGAGGTCCCTTCCAACCTCAACCATTCTGTGTTTCTGTAACTATTACTTAGCACATTCATTTCACATTATTTCAAATAAGTCACTATTCTTGAGGAAGGATCTCTTTGCCTTTTGTAGAACTCCACTGTAACCTGTGCTTGCTATGGGTTTAAGTACTCAGGAAAGCTTGAATGAGGCCCAGAATTTATTTGCTGTAAGAGCTGTTTGCTTCATTAATAGATTCGTGTTAACCATGCATAAAATCTACCACAACCCCTTTTAATTAGTATTGATGAGGAGGAAAGAGATGGAGGCAAGAGGACCCTTTCTCCCTTTCCATCTAGGGCAGATAGGGAAAAAAATATATTTAAGTCAGATTCTTTGTGGAAAGAAATACATTGGAGAAGTTTTTATGTCACTTAACAGTATGTTTAAGATGTACAATACCAGACTAATTTAACAAATAAGAAATCTTACTTACTGGGGCATTTCACAAAATATCAAAAGGAAAATATTGTTGAAGAGTCCTGACTGTTTGCTGGGCAATTCTTATGTGGACTATTTTCACTCTACCTACTGAGTTTTACTGTGAGTTATTTCTCTTCCCATATATATATATAATAAGAATTTTAAAATACTCAGATTATTTCATATTACACTCTGCTCCAATTCATTAGATAAAGTACATTTTTTTCAGACTTATTCCAAACACATTCATGAAAACACACATATATCTATATAAAAGGAAACTAACACACAGATGGGGAAAACTAAGTTTAAACTACTATTTAAGAAAAAAATAATGTGTCTATAGGGTAACATGTTACATTCATGTTACATACATGAATTTACAGCCACTTAAGAGAAGGGTGGTATCGTAGAGAGGGAGAGAGCAGAAAAAAAAAAAAGGAAAAAAAACCTTTGCAACCCTGTTAAGAGTTAAAAAGGTCAGATGAGAGCAAGAGACGCGTTCTGCCATAATCACTCTCACAAGGTCAGCTAATGACCTTACTCCAACAGTGCTAACTGAATGTAGTTTTCAGGTATACTAGTTCCATAGCTGCCCTTGAATATTTTTCTGGTTTATGTGAATTCATTTTCTTTTAATAGAAACAAGAGTACAGAAAGCAGAAGAGAAATGGTATTGCCTCACCTCAGGACAGATTCACCTCTTGTCCTAACATGGTTATGGCATGCACTAAGAGGTAATAGCAAGTAATTACTCTGAGTTGTCTGAACACAGCCTAAGAGAAATAGCAAGAGTATATGTTACATGGAAATTTACTTCACTTGAAGTATACAATAAGCAGAGTCTATGCTACACTAAATCTTGTGCTTGTAAATTCAGTCTTGCACTCACAGTTAATCTGACGAGCTTCACTGAAACATAGGGCCATTATTTTAATTAATTAAATACAAGAATATCCCAGCATAGTGAACTCCAAGCCCGAATTAATTACATCCAAGTATACAAGGTATTGATTTCCTGTCTGAAAGTACTGTGTACAGACCTGGAGTGCATATTTTTCTCTTAATATATTCAGAGAATGAAAAACAGCTGTTACAAAAAAAAAAAAATCTAATACTGAGAGTAAATACAGTTGCAGGATGAGACAAGTATGAAGATGAATCACCAGGATTTTTTTAATGGGCCTTTGTAGTTTTATTATGCATTTATATATCTAGAGCACTCAAATGGAAAAATACCCAAGGACCATATAATAGTTTCAGAATGTATTTCAAGTGTATTCAGAATGAACACAATTCAGAATTGTATTCAAAGTTAAAGATTTAAGTTCCTATTCTGGACTTTTCTCTGATTATACTATTGAATTTATAGAGGCCTAAAATTTTGACTAGAAACTTTTTCTCTATCCTTTTAGAAACCATTCAAATTTTAACAGGAAAACAGTCAAGGCTGGCAAATCTCTGTGACAAATGATAATAATCAGTAAACCATTTTTACACAACTGCTTACTGATTTAGACACCAAACTATTTGTGGATCTGGACTTGCTACATTGCCACTGAAAGAAACTTCATTATTTTACCTAGTTGCTAATTAACTACAAGGTTTAAAGCACTAAGTCATCTTCAGCTCAGTATGTGACGTACTAACACCTTAACCAAGTCAGATACACGTTTTGATCCATACAAATCCTTAATAAAGGTACTCTTGATAATTGTAAAATGATAATTAAATCTGAAGTAGTCTCCTATCTGAGCAAAACAGCTGACAAATTTTATTAAGATTGACAAAATCTGAGATCAAATTTTACTGCAGCATTCATTTCCCTTTTGTCCACTTAAAAGATAAGAGTCTAGTTTTAGCTTGTTATTTAGACTATAACCCTGGAAAGAAATGTGATCAAAAATCATGTCAAGTTTCTTGGAAATGCACAAGTGTCTGGCATCTGCTCACCACACGGGACCAGATGGGATATATCCAAAGGTTCATAAGCAGCTATTTGGCTGATCCTATTGTGAAGCTACTCTAATTCATTCTTTCTGAGAAAGGAATATTATTTCCCCTGTCAAGAGTTTAGTTTTCTTGCCTTCCACTGTGAGGAAAATTTGAAAACAAAATAGCTATGAGAGACAACACACAAGACTGTGATCCACTGCAGATTCCCATGTCCTCCAGTGAGGTCCTACTTTGTAACCACGATAATAATTCTAATAAACTCTTCGTCAGATCATTAGGCTTTCTTTCAGGGAGGACCGGTTAAGCAGGTCTACAAGTCTTGAAACAGACTTTCAAAAGCCATGGGCTCCTGGTATGCAACCCAGACAGTGAGAGTGACTGATGAGTGAGGTGGTGGAGTCAAAATAAATTTGTCAATGGGAAATCTCACTAGTAGATCACAAGTAATTGGATGGGAGCAAAACTCATTAAAGGTGGATTTAATGTTTCACTTGTGTATATTTTTATTATACTTTGAGTATATTTATATTTAATTATGATTATATTTTTCTATGCTTTGCTGCATTTTTTTTTTAAGTTTTGCTCTAGCTTTGGTGTTCCTTTTTCTTTCTAGATGGTTCTTGTTGTTACTTTTAAGCTCTGGCAGAATGTATACCCAGAGATGGTGCAATCTATTGTAAGAGTTTCTATATAGGTTGATAAACAAGAAGACTACAGAATCCTATGCTTTAGTAAACAAAACATAAGTTATTTGCTCAGTATTTCCAGAAAGTTGAGTATGGAAGGAGGAAGAGAATGAAACAAAATATCTCTTTTTGTTTCCTTTTTTTATTTTAATGAAAAAATATTCCAAGACATGCTTTGGAGGTTATACTCTGATTAAAGATCAAAATCGACCTTTTTTTTGTGCTTGTAGTTTGCAACTAAAGAATTGAAAGGTTATGAAAAATAATAAAATGGGTAAGAAAAGTTGAAATTTGCTTCCAAATAAATGATAATTCCCTATATTGTTTCAGCATACAAATCAATTTGTAATTCCTTTTTCTATTCACAGTACAGATACAGAATAAAAAGATACTTTCTTGCTCAAAGATCACTGTGATTGAAAAATTTAAATGATTTAAATCATTTGACAGTTTTGGGAAAATGAATAAAGGAATTTTGCTTTGCATAGAGGGATATATGAGCAAAACTATATGCATAAGAGAAATATGTTAACTTTTGACAGTTATGTGATATTTACATATCCAAACAATATGTACATATACATAGAAGAATTTCCAAGAATACAGATTTATAATCAAAACTCAACTCATACAGATGGACCATTTTCTAATATGAACCACATCACCTAAAATTAAATTTCAATTCAATTATGTACCAGGTGTATAAAATGCCATCAATTACAACTTGCAATTGAATTCTCCAAGATCAACAAGTAGCGAATTTATAGATACTCCATAAAACAAAAATAAACAAACTAAAAACAGCATGTAAACCTGGAATGCACATTTAAAACCAGAGCTGAGATGATCACTACAAAATAGACAGTAACTTGTAATGACACACCTTACTATTCTTCCAGATATATAGCTTATGCTAAACTATTCAGAAGATATTCTCTGAGGTCTTGACTCCTTGATAGACTAGATCAGGCACCGGATCTGAGCTTAACAAGGCTTCCTTTCGGGCCACACAATACAATCCTTCCTGAACTTAGGGACAGCAAGGAAATGTCTTGGGTACCCTGGAAGGAAAGGATGCATCAGACTAAATGTCAAAGTAGAGTAATGAAGTGTGAGGTAACCGTGAAATTTCTCAAGCCTCAGAGTTAATTCATGGCCATGGAAGTTTGTCTTAAGGTTAGGAAACCAACTAACAGAATTTAGGGGGAAAGAGAAATCAGTCTAGAATAGACAAAAATGTAGTGTACATATATTGTCCATTTTATGAAATGAAACTATGAATCAATAAAAACAAAACAAAAAAAAAATGACTTGTACATTAGAAGTTGTTGAAAGTTAATGTCAAGTGAGTTGGCTAATTTGTAATAAGGGTGGAGATTTGTTTAACTAAAGAGAAACTGTTCTGTGCTATCCTGAATAATGAAAAATGAAAGTAAGATATACGAAATATTTTGACTATATACACTGGCAAATTGTGCATGACTATTGATGTCATAATACTGCCTAAATCCACTTTAGAGCAGTTTGAATATTTGCTACACAGACATGAGTTTTTCATTCATAATTATGATTTAAGAAAAAACAGACTTCCTTTTCAACATTTTTAATTGCTTTTCTTACTACCTTCAGGTCATATTTATCAAAAGCTTTTCATATAACAGTTTTTAAGATCTTATTTTCCTCTATAGTTCAAAATAAAACATAACCATTGTAAAAGTTTCATTTCAAAAATTGTAACAATTTCTATCCTCTAATCTTATGAATAACTTATTTTTCTATATAGTAAATCAACAGTGCAGCTAATATTTTATACATATATGTATACATGTATATGTACATGTATATATAGACACACTCATATAGAATATCTTGTAATTAGCTATTCACTATTTTAAAAATCTTTATGAATTCTGAAAACAGCACAAATGAAAACATGCTAGCACAGATAACTTTATCTTGAAATAAGAGAAACTTCTTATAAGAACCTTATCATAAGATTCTTATATTTAAGAAAAAATGTATTAATAAACTGTGGTTGAATGTCACAGAAAGAAAGTTTGAAAAGATACAATAAAAATTCAAGCACTGTTTAAATATCCCTTCTAAAACCATTAATAAGTTGACAGTACTAACTGAATGTACATAATTGAATTACCATGTTTTCTATTCAGAGATAAAAGTCTCGTGATTTGAGTTTCTAGGTCATACGAAGACAAGTAAAATAGATTTCTGAGGTCAGTTTTTATAAAATGCCTTTGTAATGACTCTGCATTTTCCATAATTAGTCTAGTTAGAAGAAATAATAAGACTCTTTCAGGCTGATGAGTACTACTTCAAGTCAAGACATAGCACTGGCCATCTACATGCATACTTATCTTCCAAATGTCCATTTCTGGGAACTGAGAAATAATGGCTGAGAAAGAATGGCTTTATTCTCTCCACATTCATTTCTCATTCATTTTCCACCTAAATTAAGCTTTCCTGAAGTAAAATCATTGCAAGTCTTAGAAAATGAGAGATGCTTAAAAAAATAAAAATGTAGCTTTCTCATCTGCAAGTGATTATCATACATTTTTAATGTTTATGAAAATCTCATTAATTTTATTTAAATTTTGCTGCACAGTATATGTATGGAGGTAGACCAAAATCCCATATTAACAGTTTCTAAGCTACATCAGTTCACTTACGCTGTGAAAAATCTGTTTTAAATACCGTATCAGCATATTTGCTTTGCATGTAGTACTCCTTAACTTACTCTTTTTCACTGTATGCATACATTTATTTGGTCTAGAGAGATCAGATCAACATAAATGTTAGCATTCTAACTTGAAGTTCTGCTATAGCATCTCCAGTAGTTTCCTGAATGCCGAGTTCTCTGACCATCCATATGGTCTAGCCTTCAGATATACCAGAAGGAAAACGCTAGGCATACAGGGCCTTCTGCAGACTGAACCCATCAGCAACACTCACAACTGTGGAGGTTTCTGCCTTAAGTCTCCCAGATCTGCCAACTCATATCCCATATGGTTACACATGGTGGCCAACCTGTGCCATGCATACGACATGGCTCTACAGCAGCTTCACTGCATGCTGTGTGCATGGATAAGGCATACAGCACTTCATTTTTTACAATGCAGTCATGATAAAGAAAACATGACAATTAATGTGATAGCAGACAGCACAGAGCAAGTCATAATCCCTCGTTCTCCTCTCCATGTGGATGTGTCTGAGAGAGCTACCAGCACATGCCAACAGAAATGCATGTGTGCTGAAGACCAGTAAGAGAGTAAGATGAAAAACATGAAGGATACCTGCCCATCTAGGCCTTTCCACCTCTGTAACCTGCACTGTAGAGAAAAATAATTGCTCTTCCCTATTAATTTGCTTTCAGACACAATCCTTCAAAGTGCAGTTGCAAACTGCCTGTTTTTAACCTACATTAACCTGTTTTGTTCTTTATTTAATGGAAAACCAATGGAAGTAGCACATGCAATCTGACTGTACATACAAGGCACATCTGTCCCCCAACTGCATGAATGAAGGTTTATCACACTTTAAAGTAGTGGTACTACTTGTATCAAAAAAGAATGTACAAATTTCTCTGTTAGCTTAGTCTCACAGTGAAGAAAATACTTCAGATCTGTTTTAAAACATGAGACTAGGTACTGCTTCTGGTATCCTTGTGTCCCACTCTGGAGTCCAGATTTCATGTTGGAATTCATGTAAAGATGGCATAGGAGGTTTATGAAGATCTGAAAACTTGAATAATTTTCGCATTAATAGCTTCCCTCTTAGCTTTGTTCATATTTCTGCATTTACTAAAATAAAAGTCTTCATGATGCCTTTTACTAATTCTTTCCTATAGAAGAAAGATAAGATGCTTAACATGGAACTTAAGTTTTCTTATAAGAAATTTAACATTGTTCCACTGATTTTAATCTTGTAAGGCAATATTTTTTGTCAGAAGCATCAGTCATTTACTCTTTCAGCATTTATGCACATAGCTAATCTCATTCAAAATTCTGAATGTATTTAAATGTAAATATGGTAAAAATCCTATAGAAGCTAAGGAGAATTAAATGGCTACCTGAACACAATCTTAATTTTAATTGTTAATTGTTATATTAAGGTCAGTTGAACTGTATATCTTATTGACAATTTTTCCAAACACATCTTTGCATTCTGTTCTGACAGAATTAACTAATAAAAACCGTGTGTCAACAGCTCTTAATGTTTGCATGTGTTTTGGTATGAAAGAGTGAGTTCATAGTAAGTGTTGAGAAAAAACATAAGGTTAGATTAGGTCATCATTTCCAAAATCTCAGATGAATTTTGATGTTTTATTTATTAGAAACATGATTTTTGGTCATCAGTACTTTCAGGAAGTCAGGCCTTTTGAATGTGTCTCAATCTGGATGTCAAAATAATCATGACTAAAACTCCCACAATTTTAAATAAACCACAGAGTTTGTCAGGGGTATCTATCAAGTAGAGTTAGGTGACTGCATGAAAAATTATTCACAGAAATAAATGAGAAAGAATCCAGTAATCATTCTAAAACAGGTGTATACATTTCAAGAATAGAAAGTATTGAGTATTAAAAGGAAATGATACCAAAAGTCATTGGATTAACAATTCTTTAAGATTCCGACTCAGCCTGGAGTGTCTAACTAAAACTGATAGTCAGAACAGTTAGATCTGTACAGTTTATTTTAATGACAGGGAAATATGTTTGTGATAAAAACTGACTCTTTTTTGGAAACTTCCCTTAACTGGATTTTAGATCATAATTCAATCTGAATGAACTTAAAAATACTGAAGGATGTTTACTTTATCCTACAATTTGCAAAAATATGAAGAAACTTCTTGAATCACCCAATCCATCCTGCAGCTTTGGCACATATTGAATGATATCATCTTGTTCATAAACTGATTGGACTTGTATGTTAAAACCAATGTTGTTTTATCACTATGCCAATAAGAAAGCTATTCCAGAATCCAAGTTCAGAACCTGGAAACCTTCAAAATTACCAAGAAATACAGGTGTGTTTAAAATGGTCCCTCTACCTAATGGAGTTTCTTTGAAAAGAACTTTGCCAAGCATCCTGGAGGATCCAGTCCTAATGAAATCAGAAAGCCATTAATCCTCTGAATTATTTCCCTGAAGACCTGGAAGCTCATTAAACTTCTGAT
The DNA here is from genome assembly GCA_032275445.1 of Crypturellus soui. Lineage (NCBI taxonomy): Eukaryota > Metazoa > Chordata > Aves > Tinamiformes > Tinamidae > Crypturellus > Crypturellus soui. The sequence goes on along the minus strand of JAUBNY010000007.1, from coordinate 22,583 downwards.
GAATATGAAAGCACCTGACTTGATTAGATCTGATGAGTAATGATTTGAGTAATGGCCTTATCCGTAATTGTCACTGTCCATAACTGGAAAGGCAAACCCAAACATGCCACTAAGTGGTGCCACATACTCAGAGCTTCAGTATTCAAAAAACAGCTTGCTTTCAATATAAATGTAATACTGGCAGACAATCCCAAATTAATCAAAACTGTTTTTTTTTCTTCTGTATTAAAATGCAGCAGGCTGGATCAAGACCACACTGATTATGACTGCAGCAATGACAAAGCAGAATTTTAAAAATGATTATTTTAATGCCAGATCATTAATCACAATTACAAGCTTCGCCATTTACTCTCTGAATTGTTATATATGTAATGTCTCAATAGTCACAAAAATATTAAAGTCTTTTATAAAACTCCATTAAATTAAGCAGCTTTGGTATGTTTTAAACTATTTGAATTTGTTTCCAAAGAAGCATGAGGCGCTTACTCCATGCTTGTATCTCAGCGTCTACAGACATCTTATAGTCCCTGACAATGCTGTTAATACAAGGTCTTGCCTAGGTTCTTCTGCAACAGCTACCAGAACAAGACTCTGTTTCAACTCCTCCAAACCAACACAACCCTAACCTTCCTCAAGATGATTCTTTTGGAAGCAAAAACTGAATCACTGAAGGAAAGCATGGTTGCACAAAGACCAAAAAGATGTCTATGGCTGATATAGGAATTCTATTTTGGTGCTTTACGGATATTTTATAATGCTAGGCATAATATTTAAAGTACATGGGAATGTCAGGAGTTAATAATTTCCTCACTATCCACCTTTTGGAAAAAGTGAAAGTGAATTTCTGAGCGCTATGATGCTGAGATTTCGTTCTCAAGACTCTAGTTTGATATTCTAGGCATGACGGCACATGCATAAATTCAGAACTTTTAGGATTATTTTTCCTCATCAGCAGGAAATCACTCTCCTTCAAGTATGACTTTCGCTTTCTGCAAATAAGCTTTACACAGCAAGGTGTGCCTTTCAAAAAAAAAAAAAAAAGTCCCAAAAACCAAAACCCACAAAAACCTACCCTCCCACACACATCTTTCCTTTGCAGAATGCCATCTTTTTGTAGGTACATACTGATACTGGCAGAACTCAGTTAACCCACTTTGAGAAAACCAACTATCTTGCTGTTCTGGGAAATCAGCATAAAGGGCCTAATCATCAAAGAGAATGTGGTTCCTTATGCCAAGTAAGACTTTTGTGAAATACTTTAGCTTATTCTTTTACAAGTTTGCAAATGTTTTAATTAAAAACACAACTGAACAAAAATTTTGTCACATTACTGCTGAACATTTTTTGAAGGAAAATAGAAGGAGAAAAGTTTTAATATAAATAAATAATAAGAAGAAAAAAGCTAATACACTGCAGATGCCCAGGCCCTCATGCAGTTCCAATGCACAAATAAAAATTACACAAATATCCTAAGTATGAAACTTAAAGGGAAAAAAAATGAAAAAGAAAATTCTCAAACATAATGACATTTATCACCCAGCTTCCAGGTTAGTAGAAAATGTATCATTCTAAGAATATTCTAACAAACAAGTAGCACTATGCCTCCCTCGCTAAGATAAACCAGTTTAATTTTATACAGACATATATCAAAAACATAGCAAAAAAGAAAATTTTGAAAGATTTTTTTTCAGACTTAAATAAGATTTTTGGGGAGTTGGAAAAAAGGTGACACAACATGTTGCCTCCCCCAACCCCAAATGAACATTTCTAACAAGCAGCTGCAAACATTCATGAAGGTGAATTATATGGGTGAATAAATTTCAAAGCTGACATTTTATCTCCAGTCTCACTGCACACCTTCAATATTCACTCCTAAGTGGCTCAGCTGAATATTACTGTACAATAAAGGTACAGGTAAAATAATTATGATTTAGTCATAAAACATGATGCAACAACTAGTGTTCATCTTTCATTCTTGATTTCTCAGGAAGCCAAGATCATTGCAGATGAATTATACAATGTGCAAACCCAGTTTTTACTGATATTAAACCAAAAGCAAACATAGACTAAATATCACGTGTAAAATTTCCTGCCTTGCTATACCTGTCTTACTACTTTGCTTACTCTCAAAAAAGTGACAAAAATCGTCTTTAAGTCCAGGGCCTTAAGCCCAAGAAGTTAGATGCCCTGTTACATTCCCTGAAAGTTGTGATTGGCAAATGTACACAAAGTACCACTAGAGTAAAATTCTTAAGAATTTTCTTAAGAATTCTTAAGAAGAGACAAATTAACAAGAAGCTACAGATGAAAAATGCAAATACCATGTTAAAGAGCTTCCCAGGTGGGCCCTAGATAGCTAAGTATGTTTGAAACATCCGCTATTACGTTTAACCTGCTTTAAAAAAAAACAAACTTAAAAAAATGGAGCAAAATGCTTTCTGCCTGAAAGTAAGAGAACATTTCACATTTTGACAGCCTCTCAAAGAGAAACTTTCATAGTGAAGGAACTGAGACAGGTATGAAATAACAATATAATTTCTTGCTACAGTTGCTTTGAATTTTAATAGGATTTAAAAGCCTGAGGGAGGAAATGTAATGAAAATATAGTATTATTATTAAGACATTTTCTAATTTGGTAGGTATCACTTTTGTAAGACTTCACAGTATTGGGTATGTGATGTAAGATAACATGTGTGTAAATATATGTTAATGTATGTATGTATCTGCAGCCTTGTCTGTGCATTTCATATTTGAAAGTAAATATAATTCTGATAAAATTATAAAGTTACAGACTCACACAAAATAATCATAGTTAAAATTTCACTTTTTTTACTGGTATGTTTGATATTTCTTACAGCCATGAACTAAAATTATATGAAATTACATACTGACAATGCAAATACAGAAAATAGAGTATTTTTTCATACTGGAGAACATATATTGTATCATTTGTATATTAATGTTTGCAGAGTGTTTAGAGTTTATTAGATAAATTGATGAACATTCTAGTGAAAAAAAAAATTAATATACCACCCACATAGAACTTCTCTATTGCCTGGAAATGAACATACCTGAACAGACAGAATATTGAAAGAAGGAAGAGTTTCATTATGCATCAGCATCTCAGAGGAGGTGGTCAGGGATTTCTCAAAGAGGGAGAAGAACATTTAAAAGGGCCTGAGATGCCTGAGAGAATGGCACCCCAGCTGTCCTCCAGCACTGCACAGCCAGGAGCTGAATCTCAACCACAAGGTAGGTTTCAAATATACTGCTGGATTATTTTTCAGATGAGAATAATTTATCCATTTTATTTTTCTGAGCATGATGCTAAATGCGTTTCTTGAAAATACATGTGACTCTAATGTAACCGTGTATTAAAAACCAATTATTTAAAATCATCTTATACATTATAGGCAATGACTACATATAAGGCAAAAATCCCACATTTTTTCTATTGTGTAATTCATTAGTAGAGCTGCCAGTAGTTTAGACATAGTCAAATTTACTGTATTGGATTATACGGCAATTTTCTAGATGTTGCATGAGTATTTCCATACAGAAATAATATCTTAGAAAGCCAGAATATGATTAAATATGTATAAATATGTAAATATGTAAAATATGTAATATGTATAATTGTTTACATTTAAAACACACACACATATACATATGAACAATATAAAAAATAAGTTTTCTTGAATTATTTTTTTGCAGCTGATAAATTGCATAATATATTTATTACAAACTTTCAAGTGTTATGACATAAAAATTAAACTCATTAGGCCAATCCCTGGACATCACCACTATCTTCCTATTGGCATCTATCTTAGGAAAAACTGTTTAACTTGAGATATTGGACTAAATTCTTATCAGATTTAATTGGATGCAATTGTATTGATTAAAATTAAGTCAATTTAAAGTTACAGTTATGGCCTTTATTAAGAATGCTACAGACTAAACATGAACAAGCAGAAGCAAATAATTAATTGCACTTGCATGACTTTGCATACAAGATTTGCATTTGTAAGATAATCCTAATTATAGTAACACTTTACCTTTGTCTTCATTATTCCAGAACTAAAAAATGTATTTTCCCAAGAACTTCATCTTCCTCTTAACTGTCTGCCTAACCGCTACAACCCTTGGTATTCACCAAAATAAGAATCACCAGTGCTTTGAAAGGGTTCAGTGGAGTGAGCTCTTACAGGAGATTGAAAAAGTGGTACGTGAGTGTGTAAAATATTCTCACAACCTATAGATGTAGTTTATAATGTAAATAAATCTAGTTTATAATTCCTAAAAGAAGGTTCCACATCCACTGCACAAACGTCACATATTCTGGAGTCTCCAGTAACCTGGGATCCCTGCTAATCGGCACTTGCTGGACCCAAAATACCAAATTTAAACATAGCTACCTTGGGACATTTTAGAAAAGCAGAAAGAGTTAAAAAGTCATGTCACAAAAGCAGCTATTTCCTCAATTTTAAGTAAATTTGAAAATTATAAGTCAAATCTTCTTCACACACCTTCAGGAGACATGTAGTGTCCTGTGCTGTTACATTATTTCCTATACTTCATTGTTAAAAAAAAAAAAAAAAGATTATTTAGTGATTATTTCTATCAATTGTTTCCATGATAAACCTAGCTTTATACATACTTAAAATATCTCCACTTGTTTTGCTTAAGAACAAAAGAAGCTTTTCTTTGGATTGTGAGGAAGTGGGCAATGAAGATTTGTGCTCCCCTGAGCAGATGCTAAAAGCAGTAAGTACAAAAAATAAAAATATGTATTTGATATTATTTTATTGCAATATTTCTGTCTTGGGTTATTTGCCTTGTCACAAGATTTTTTTACAGGAGAATTAGGGAATACTAAACTACCATTTTAAAGAATAAAACTGATTTTTAACTTTTCTTTCATAATCCTTCTCCCTGAGGGTTTACTAGCTAAGTAATGACACCCTACACGTGTCACATATTTTGGAGTCCACAGTAGTCTGGGATCCCTGACAACTGAATCAACTCAAACTTTAATATCACAATTTCAGGCCTGTTCAGCCTAAAGAAGAGAAGGCTGAGAGGGGATCTAATCAGTGTATATAAATAGCTCAAGGAAGGGACTGAGGAGGATGGGGCAGGCCTCTTTGCAGTGGTGGTCACTAATAGGACTAGAAGAAATGGTCACAAGCCAAAGCACCAAAAGTTCCACAGGAAATTAAGGAAAATTTTCTTTACAGTGAAGATGACAGAGCACTGGAACAGGTTGTCAAGAGAGGCTGTGGAGTCTCCTCTGAAGATCTTCCAAACCTGCTTGGGCAAATCCTGTGTCCCGTGCTCTAGGTGTCCCTGCGTGTGCGGCGGGGTTTGACTAGATGATCTCTAAAGGTCCCTTCAAACCTTAAGGATTCTATGACTCTAGGATACAATATTGTTCAAAGAAAAGTATGTTTATAGATCTGAGGAGAAGTTTTTGGCACAAATACTCTCTTAAGATGATTTTGGAAATCAGCCAAATGAAAGGGGAAAAAAATAAAATAAAAAACATGTTTCCTTTCTTGATTAGGTTCTTTTTTGCTCAGCACCATATCTAAGCCAAATAATAACTTATCCAGTTACCTAGGTACTTCCTTAATATCATATTTTGAATAATAAAGTCTGTAGCTCTAATAGTATTTTTGTGTGGGGTTCTCAATTGCCTTTAATACGTCATTCCTGAAAAGGTAAAGAATATTCAGAATTAGTGACCAGAAAAGGGAAGGCAGAAAGTCTGCTCTTCTCTTCTTCCTATTGTTTAGATGTAAGCTATGATACCACTTTTACCAGTGGTTTGATTCTTTTTTTGTCACTCACTTTTTAAAGTGGACAATTAGCAGGAAGTTAACAAACGTAGAAATTATTACAAAATAAGGTATGTTTTCCTACATTACATGTTTTTCTATACGACACATGCACACACTTTATAGTTATAGTCTTCACCTGCAATGACACAAAATAAGAAGTGTGCTTGTTGGTGAGCATGACACTACTCCAAAGCAAGTCATGCAGCCAAGTTTCAGCTCATCTCTTTATAAGAGTTTCAGAAACCAGAAAGGTCATGGTTAAACAGAGCTAGTTTTGTCTCTTGGTTGCCAACTGAAGGCTTCCCATATATTGTACAATAAACAACTATATCAATGCAGTCTAAAAATGCAAGTTACCTTCACTTCAGTAAGCAGGGGTCTAGCTTAAGGAAGCAAATAAATGTAACTGGAGATTGCACATACAATTCCTGCTTTTCCAATAAAAAGTTGTCATTTTCAATATATATTTCTTTTTATAAATTTAAAATTTAAAAAATTTAGTAGAAAGAGACAAAAATTATGGAAAAAATATCATAATTGGACTCTGTCAGTTGGAAAATATACTGTTAATGCAAAGTTAAAAAAATACATAGTTTATATTTGTATTTTTCCCATATTGTTACAGGTTAAGTACAATTACGCAGCCATTGCCCACATAGTTCATGAACTTGCTGAGTTTTTCAAGAGATCAGATGCTCCTTTTCAAAATAAGAGCATTTTTCTAAGAGGAATGTATGAAGCTCATGCTCAGCTCAGGGCCTGTGTAAGTATACCCATTTTTTTCACAGTATGATGTTTAAGTCATGAATATGTATATCAAATGAAACTCATGTACTGCTAAAAACGTAATAGCAAACTTTAACAGATACTTTCAAGCAATGGCACCAAAAAAAAATCTGCATATAAGGAATGAAATATATCCTTGTGCATATTTACTGACCTGTAAGATATCAATAGTTTTCAATTTTACACATATACTTTTGAACACTTACTTCAGATGCAATGCTTGGGAACTATTTAGTTTCTGTCTCCTTAAAGAGTCTTCTAGTTCTACAGGACATCACTTACTATTTTCAGTAAATATCAACTTAGGGGGCATGGTAATGAGCACATGCTTTTCTTCAACTACTTATGACTTTTGTCCAGACAAGCTGATACAAAGAACTGCATGCAAATTTTAAGCAAAACATTTCAGAATGCATTAAGATCTACATTCAGTCCGTTTCAGCCAAGTAAACTACTTCAGTAGTACTTCAGTAGTACTGCTTACAGAAGATGAAGCCTGCGACCTATAACTTGCCCTGCAATAACATCCATTTCATCAGATTTGCTAACAAACCCACGAAGTGAGTAATGTGCGCTCACAAATATACACCCTAACATATCCTTTCATGCTGCCATAGGGAACCCTCAGCGCACTTTTTTCTGCATGACAGAAGGAGTTATGTGATTAGACATGGCCCTGAGTAAAACACATAAAGACTGAGCTCCCAACCAAATTGATCCTTCTGGATGTTGGCCAAAGTCTGAAAAAGGATATGTAACAAAATAACAATTTATGCTTCTTTAAGCATACTATTTTCATATTTTTTAATGAAAGAGCATAACCGTATATCTCTGATGTAGTATATCACATTTTATTCAGAAATGGCATTCCTTCAAAGACAAAACCAGCATTGTCATTGTCACACTAACAATACCTTATTTTCAGTACTGATATATTCATTTCCTAATCTCTTCACAGACATAAAGGTGGGTACTGTTTTTGAATCATGTTAAAACTGTTTTTACTTCCCTGTTTGAACTAATAGTTTATTTTCCTTTAAAAATAACAGCTGAAGTCCAGACTTAACACTGAGCATGAATCCATAGTGAAGGAGTGTTTCAGGAAAATGAACAAGGCTGTGCTCAAGGTAAGCATGCTCCTTCTTTACTTCAAACTCACTTTAAGTAATCTGAAGGTTACAGAAGAGCTTCTTTTTCAAGCATTCCCATTACTGATCAAACCCGTAAGGCTGTGCCATGCAAAGCCAAACTACCAAGAACTACAGATTTTTACTCACACACAAATTTTTGGTCCACACCTCCTCTGAGGTCAACATGTCATCTCTGCCTTTTAAAAATACTTTAATTAATTAATAGCCATACATCTGATGACATCTCTTTCATCTGGGACAGCACTGACCATTTTATCTACCAAAGAACACTTCAGTCTTAACTGATCTTCCTAAAAGTATTCCTAATCTTTTCTCTAGTTTATTTTTGAATGGATTGTTGCATGCTTGTTCTCGATTCACATCCAATTTGCCATTACATTGAATGTCATATTTTCATAGGTTAAAAAAAAGTTAATAAATAATTTCTAATAATCTTTTTTCACAGACAAACAATCACTGCACTTGGCAAGAGATTCATGCACAATCCAGAGAGATACTTCAAAGAATTGAAAATTTCTCATTCAAGAGAAGAGCGATACATTAACAAAGTCAGTTTCCATTGAATACTTTAAAGACCTAAAGTCATATTGAGATAGTTTTTCTAATAAATTAATCTTTGCACAGATTCCAATTAGACCTATAAATCATTTAGTTTATTTTTACCGAGATATTTTTCTACTTACAATAACTTCTGTTTCAATAAAGAGAATACAAAGGAATATGTGAATATGTTCTGTGTTTATTTTCCAAAAAACCTGGAATGTCTTTATAAAATACATATCCTAAATGACCCTGCATGTGCAGGGCGGGTTGGATCTCTAAAGGTCAAATCTTAATGGTTCTATGATTCTATATCAGGCTTTCCACTCTTTTGCTCATGATAAAGGAAAAGCTTATAAGCAATACTAATGATTTCATAGTACATTCTTCAAGTTATCGGAATCTGGACCTATGACAGTCTAACATTTTTTCAATGCATATTTACCACTGTAGTTACAAGGGCACCTAAAACTCCACCTGTGGAAGAGACTGCATGCTTCCACTATGCCATGCTTTCAGTCTCCTGATTCTTTTGATGAGAACTACTCACCAAAAATTCATAGATTATGAGACACTGGACATTTCATGAATGCATTATTTTTATAATACCTGCCCATATCTCCTACCATACAGAAAGATATATTAAGTAGTACAGGACATTATGAAGTTTATATCTTCAATATGGAGAGAACAAATGCTCACAAATCATTGCTGCAGCATATTGCAAATACTATTATGTTCAAGAACATGGTCTCATCAATCTAGTGTTGTTTTTAAAAAAAAAAAAAAAAAAAAAAGATATCGAAGCTTTTCCAGAAAAGGCAATCTCATTATTTGTGACCTCCAAAGAAATCTGTTTACTAAATCAACTCTTTCTCTCACAAGAGAGAACAAAGTTAAAAATAATTAAAGAACCTAACTACAAACACAGCTTTCTATTTTACCCACTTAAAACACTGAGTATTCCATAAGCATATATACAGCCTAATAGCATTTCAGTTTATCGTTACTGAATTCACCTTGGAAGGCTGCTCTTCTTATAGTTTAATGAAATCCTATATATTGCAGTCAGGTCAACGCTAGAAATAAATGCTACTAGAAAGCAATATTTAATAATAAAAGCTATTCATTTGCCTGATAGTGTTTCATTGTTCACCTGTTGAGCGTGTATGGCATGAGAATCAGGTCTTGGTGGTGCATGCATTTTACTGTTCTCTAACTCCAAGTTCATAGGGAAATACATTGTTGCTTTTCATGTTGCTGTTACTTCCTAGGCAGGAGAATTTGTTGGCTGGACCTATTAAAACTAAGCCAGCTTTCACACCAACCAAATGAAGTAGCTAGAAATATGCTACTATTATTAGCAAAATGTCTCTATACCTCAAAAGTGCCTTTGTGTTAGGCTGCTATTTCTGTTTTCTCTGCTCCTGGTTTGCTATTCTATTTTGCCTTCCAATTTCCCCCTACCACTGGCCTCACTATGATACAGCTATATTTCTAAATTCCCATTTCTTGAAAAACTGCACCATCTCATTACAAGTGGTCATACTGTCTGAAGAAAGTCTGGAATAGCATGCTTGCCAAAATGTTTCTTTATTAAGGAAACTGTTCAAGGACAAAGCTGTGGCTGACAAAATGATGAGTAGTTACAAAATAATGAGGTTGTGAATATGAATATGATAAAGGTTCTTCACTGGCTGGTTGTTTTTGTATATTTTCTCTCCCTCTTTCTTGCTGGTTCTATGTATTTTCTCTGCTGGTATCATAAGTGTATACCAAGCCCCAGGGAAAACAAAACATAAAAGTTTGGCTCACATACAGAATCTTCCCCAGGCTGGACTTTTTTGCAGTACTTAGTCTTGAAAAAAGATTTATCAGCAGCGATATCAGTATTTTCTGATACTAACTTTACTCAGTTTACCTACAACTTTCTCCTCTGGAATGGAGGGTCTAACAGAGAAGAACATTTTTAATAAGTGTGTAGCACAGAGCGTTCTTGTATTCTTTCTAGACTCAGCCTTGAAACTGGCATGGCTCTCTCTATATATAATTATCAAAATAAGAGACTCTTTTCTCACTGAGCCATTGAAGTCGTTTACTTAACCATTTTCCATGTTTTTGTTATGGGTAATAGCTGCCTGTTAAGAAACATCATAGATGATTGAGGTGGATAAATTCCAGTGACTACATACATTACAGATAAGGAATGGAAATACTAATTATTTCAATTCTTAATAGAATTGAAAGCATGCTCTAGATTTCTAGGAGGTTAAAATTCAGATGTAATTTGGCAAACACCAACAATTCATTTATGCTAAGCCAAAATTTAATTGCATTAGATGTGCCTTGTTTCACTAAATCAGCACTTAGTTCCCCAATTAGGACTCATTCATAACAAAACAACAATATACTGCTTTCATTTTTGCTGAACTGTCATATGGTATCTTCTCATATCTGAGTTCTTCATTTCTGCTAAGAAATTCCATTTCCTGGAATTGCTGAGGGCCAGTCTAACCAGCAAAGACTGAAGCAAATAAGGCATTTTCAGCCTTTTCCATGGCCTTTGGCCTCCTGCTCATATTTCCTCTAGTCTTCCTTTTGTTACTGATATATTTCCAGAAGTTCTTCTTATACTTGATATCCCTCTCCAAATTAAACTCCAAGTGGAGTTTAGCTTTCCTAGACCTGTCCCTGATTTTTTGAAGAATGTTTATTCCTCTCAGGTTACCTGCCCCTGCTTCCTCCTTCTGCATACTCTCCTTTTTGACATCTGAGTTTTGTCAGAAGAAATTTTTTCACTCCGTTTCAGCTGGACTTTGACTAAAAATGAAGGAGTCCATACTCATATCTAAAGAAAGGGAGTCAGCCACAGCAGTTACTAAGCAGAATTACTTAAGGTTCATTAATATTTTACACACTGAGAGCAATAAAAGACCACAAAAGAAACAGCTCCCCCCAGTATTCCAGGCAGATACAGCACAGTGCCCTTCATTACATCTCTGTACATTAGTACTTTTGGTCATTATCTACCTCTCTCAAACACTGAATCCATCAGGATATTTTTCAGGGAATGCTTGCAGTTTCCTAACTGGAGGGCTGATTGATAATCCTTGAAAATTAAACCTGCCATACTTTCAATATTACATAACACTTGCTTTATGTTACAGCCATTTCTCTCAAACTTTTATGAGCTGCATTTTTGATTTAGGCAACAAAGGGAAAACGAACAGGAAGAAATATTTTGTAACTTCCAAGTAATCATCTGCTATTATAAGCAAACAAAAAAAAACTTTTAAAACCCTAATCCACATCAGATTGAACTTTGTGCCGCAAATCAGACAGTGCTACTCATTACAAAGCCAGAATGGTTGCAAAGTTGAATCAGCTCCATTAAAAAGTAACAGAGTACAGATCTCTCCCATATGCTCTTTAAATGCTCTCCTCATGATGGAAACACTGTCCCTCCTTCCAAGACCCATATTATGCTTTTGTTATTAAGAACTGTTACTACATCTTGCCCAAACGTTTGCTGACTCACGATACCCTGAGCATCATGTAAGGCCCTGCTGCTGCAGACTTTGCCACCTACTCTATAAGTTGTTCTCAATTTCATTCCCACTACCATCTGGACTCTAACAATATCACATAGTTTGATTTTGCAATCTACAGCAGCACAGACCATGGCTTCCTGCCAGTATGGCTGGCCACCTGAGAAATTCTGGGCCTAAAAATTGCAAGTTTCAATGATCTTGGACTATTCAAGCTTCTAGGTATCCCTGTCAGAAAAGATTCCTGTTTTTTCTTAAACTAAGTTGATTCTTTCTTAAAACAAAAAGATTTTCAGAGCTGCAACTCAACTGTCATTCAAGCAGATGCTTCTTCCTCCAGATATTTTTTTCCAGGAATTAATACCATTCCCTGCAAGCTGTTATATCCCTCAATATTGTCATATCCTACACTGAGGAAGAGGGGAAAAGGCCAGCCATCTCCACACTAGAAACAGGAATCTTCAGATTTCTTGGGGAAAAAAATTAGATTGCTAGTCCACAACACTTGTAAAAGCAAGTCAGAGGTTCTGTGCAAACCCCCACGCATAAAATAAACAAATAAATAAACAGGTCAGAACTTCACTACCCTGAATTTGTGACAATGTATAGAGGGAGGAGAATGGAGAACAACTCTTCCATTCTTCCACTGATGGTTTCTCCATGTTACATGAATTGTGATACAGAACCTGATCCACTGCACTGGACATTGTTATTTACTGTTATGGGAAGCTTTTAGAATTGGGTTTCAAACTTCTACAGACCTATAGCAGTACTTAAATGTCCTACATGAGTGCAGCTTACAGAGACAGCCAACAGATGTTTGTGAAGCAGTTTCTGGGCTCTACTTAGATCTTCTAAGAAGCTTGTTGGAAATTGTAGGGAATTTCTGAGAAACTAAGAGTTTGGACAGCTAAGATGAGTAAGGCATGAGCAGCTATAGGAGGCCTTAAGTTCTCCTGAGATCCTTTAGAACCACCTAGCTACTGCTAATGATCAGTTAAATAAGGTCTATGTTTCAGCTGACTCTTGATTAGGGAGAGTCAGGCACCCCCTTAGCCAGTGCTAGGGAGAGGCCTCTATAAAAGCCAGGTTTAGGCCACAGTTCCTAGAGTACAAGTCCTAGATGCAGCAGTTTGAGCAGAAGGTGGCAAAGAAGGGGTCCTTGTCTCTGTTCAGAGCAGTATATATATTCTCAGGTATGGTTGTGACACCTTCCAGGGCACGTTTCCCCAGTGGCTGTAGGAGTTGCTGCTCAGCAGATACTGAACAAATTCACTGTTCTCAAGGGAGGATCTGGATGCGCTTTTGTGAGAAGCAATTGGGCCAAAGGACCCTGAGTAATGAGGGAGCACCTGGAGGAAGTGATGAGTGAGGGCAGTATGCAACCCTCTGCTGCAGGGCATGCAGGCACCTATCTGCTGACCTAACCTGCTGTGTGGAAAGGTTTTGTTTCCTGGGAGCTTGGATCCAGGATGTTATGAGAAGGAGCTGAAAGATGCTGTGAGTCAGTATTTGGAGGAGTTGAGGATACAGCAGAAGGCTGCCATTCAGAGTGACCTTGACAGGCTGGAGAAATGATGCTCTGCACAGAAGACAGAATTATAGAATCACAGAATAATTCAGGTTGGAATTCAGATCATCTAGTTAACCTCTTGCTCAAGAAAGGTTCAACGCTGATTTCTGGTCTTTTGATATCCTTCAAAGTAGAAGTGAATATTCCTCACAGTGGTTCAGACTGTTTTGTGATTCTAGGTAAATTATACTTAATGGTGGCAATGGTTAAGAAGACATTTTGCTCAACAGATATTTATCATTATTTCTCTCTTATCCTTTCCTCCTTAACCTTAGGTAACTATTTTTTTTTTCCTCTATTCTTTTGTTTTTGCAGTAACTCATCCTAATATGACTGAAGAGACAGGTAAATACGAGAGTTTCTTAATATGGAAATAGTGATAGCCCTGCTTTCTGTGTCTAATTTATTCAGTACCTGTGTTATCAGCAAATACTCCTGGATCTCAGGATATGGACAGTGGCATTACAGAAGTGTTTCAGGGGAGCAAAGAAAATCCCACCTGTTTAGGTCACCTAGCAAAATAGAGCAACTCTGTCAGAAGTGTCAGTCATGCTAGATCAGCATCAAATTGTGTTGTTAAAACAGCATCATCTTTTGATACTAAAATGTAATCTGTTCAACTTCTGAATACACTAAAGCAATAAAAGTCAGCACCATGATAGATTACCTTGTATTAATTAATAAGAACTAATTTTGCATCTCCATAATTATTCATTTTGCTTCTTGACAGGAGATATTCTTTGAATGTCTCTCATTAGCTATTTTCATTGCATCTTACAGCTGTTCTTCACGATATTTTTTTTAAAGCAACTACTTAATACACATCATTCACATTCTGAAGAGATTGAGTGAGGCATTCAGTCTCAGAAGCAAATACTGATATTCAACATACCAGAAATATTGCCTTCCTGGAAGTAAAAAACTGAGACAAAGATAATCGAGGTTTCAGATGTTCCCCACTGCAAACATTAAACACATTCCATCTGCATCCAATTACAACAATCATTCCATTTATCTACAATATTCTGAATATTTGGGCATAATGATTCAAATGGAATTATTCAAATATATCATAAAAGGACTTTAGTCATTTGTATGAGCAGTCCGGAAAAAAAAAATCAGTTCTTTATTATAATTCTAAGGAATTCCAAGGAATTATAATGCCATTACAGACAAAAATAATCAATTTTAAAAAAAAATGAAAAATTTTTTATATGACTTAGGACTGAAGTGTAATTACTAGACTCTGCAGAAGTTTAAAATGTCATTAACTGTCTCTTAAAAAAAATCTTTTTTTATTATTATTCTGATGTGTTATTTCACCCCTCATCTATGCCAGACAATATCCCTTAACTGTAGCTTCTGGCATATGACTTTTACTGTGCTGCCAAATGAGAGAAGACCTCTTTTGCTGTGACAGTAAAATAAAGATGCATATGAATGCCTTTTCATAAAATATTATCATTAAATATATCTCTAACTACTTATATTTCACAAAGATAAATGACACATTATGAAGCTCCTCCTCAAGACAACAGTCTTTGTCCAATAAGGAATCCAGATTGGCTTCTAGCAAATGAAAATAGCTCTGCTAGTCATTTAAAGGCTATTTTTCTCTTCCACAAATGGAAACATTCCACATTTCTCATAATTCAGTTATGGTTTCCAAGCAATGTCATCAAAAATATTTAGAAGGAAGAATACTCAATTTGTACTAGTTAACTATTCTACTAAAATTACCGGGGAGTGAAAAAAAACAACTCCTCTTATATTCTTTGTATTTTCAATGTTAGAAAAGGAAGAATAAGAAAGATATAGGAAAGCAGCTGCCAGTAGGGAATGAAAGGAAGAGCAAAGAAAAGAGCTAGTAGAGAATACATGGAAGAAAAGTTGGAGCAGGGAGGAAAATTTGCATTTAGCGAAGCAATCTTTATTTGGACTATCTATTTCACTTTATTCCTTTAAGTACTCTTCTAATCTCTCTCAAACTGCTGGCTGCTAACACACACGCTCCAATGTAGGCCTCACTGTCTGCCAAAATTCCTTTTTTTCTTTAACCTCCTCTGTTCTGCAAAAAACTAACTTTGTGGCACTGTCTCTGCAAACAGTCTGTGCAGGACACAAAGCTGTCTTGTATTCTTAACTCTGGAATGCATTTGCATTTGACTGATTACTCTGTCCTCAGTGTTTCCCTTCTACTCAGCCTTTTTGCGGAGTGAAACCTTTTACAAGACAAAAGAAGGGCACTACACTGATTAACAGACACCTGTGATCTTTTTAACAGTATATTTGGCGAGTATTTCTTAGATGAATAGTTTCGTACTAAAGAACTCATACATAAAGTAGATTTCCATTCTATAAATACGAGAGTAGCAATTTATATATGCATACATATATACAGCATTCAGTATTTACTGGCATAAATTACTGAATTTGTCATACAGAGAAATAATATGTATATGGACTTGCAAGTTGCTACTAGAATATGGAAGTGAAACAATAATATATATACCATAAATTTATATGTCATGAATTCTTGCTTTACTTACTTTTTAAAATGAATCCCAAAGTCACAAAATAAGGGAAGAGGCTACTCTTTCCTTAAGCAACCTTAAGGTTTACAAATAATGTAGCTCTTTTCCCAGTTATTTCAGAATTTATTTTTGCTTGCAGTTATTTCCATCAAGTCTACTGGGGGAAAAGAGAAAGTGCTTCAGGCCAAATTATCCATTTTGGCCCCAATCCACATAAGCACTTAACTTGATGCCTCTTGTATTCGTGTCCTGTCGGAAGCAACAGACTACCATTATTCCAACCAAAGTCTCCTGAGGAATGTGATACAATGATTTTTTCAGAGAACTCCTAATACCCACTCTTGAACAGAAGTGACCATCTCATAACATTTCACAGTGCTCACCTGTTACATAAATTTGTCTAATAAATACAACACTCTTGAGATCAATTCCCTTTTTTGCCCAAGCATACTGACATCCACAATCTGCTATATCATTCAGGAGGGTATTTTTTGGATGAAGATGCTCCACATCTCCTGCTGAAGCTGCTACAAGGATTTACTAAGCCAGTAGCACTATGCAAAAGTAAATACCCTTTAATAATCAAGAAATAAGGACACTCATACAAGAACAGGAAAGCGCTCTGGACAGCCTTCTATGGATTGATTGTATATTCTTACACTGAGCAATAAAATATGTGTCTATAATGCATACTACATAAATAGTAAAAATTCTCCTGCATACCTAGAGTTCATATGTACTGCTTATGAGAAAGCTGAAGAAATACAACATTCTAAGAGCAGCATCAGTAAGTGCAGTTTTCATCTTTATAGTACAAACAATAGACATAAACAGATGGCCACACTCCTCTCCCAGCCAGACACACGTTTCATGTCTTGTAGTATGGAAAGTTTACAATATTACTACTATCCTGTAGTGCCAAATGATTGCTCACTGTGGAAGCTGACTAGGTGAGAAAGACAAACTTATATATTTTCCTCTCCTAAACAAGGAGAAAAAAAAATAGTTCATTGTATGATTCATTAACTCTTTAATTAACACATTGCTTTCTTTTAATGAAGTGGCTTGGATTTTTTTTTGAGTTTTTATTTTTAAGCCTCTGAGGAATTATGATACATGGGTGATTAGCATGGCTCAATCATTCTAAGCTGACTATATCTGACACAACATATCTTTCACAATAACACAAGTCCTCTTTGATCTGCAATATTTTTGGGAGGTGTTTATCTCAGTCATTAATTTTATTCCAAAATCAGACAAGAAAAACATGCTTTTACATTAAAAAGAGGACTCCAGGGTTACTGATGGGTCATTACAAAACTGTGAAAGATGTATTTTTAAAGAGATTAAGACCATGTTTTTTCAAAAATCAAAATTTGAAAGTGAGAGAACCAAGAATGTTAAAATTATTTGTTCAACAGTAGCATTGAACAGTAAATTTCACACCTGTACATTTCACCTTGTAGATATAATTGAGGAAAAGGTGTGTCACTTTACAGTGGAAGAAATAACTTCCAAGCCTGAAGAACACACACACATATTTTCCATGTAGCTATTTATAGAACAGGTTCCATAAAAACCTGGAAGCTTCAAAAGTACCATGAGTTGAACAATACTTCTTGGTATATATAATACATATATATATATGTATATAACTTTTATGTTATACTAAAACATTCCTATTAAAAATATTTTTACCAGGAATTAGCTTGCTAGGGTTTTATCATGATTTACATTTAGATTTTGACATAAGCAAAAGCAGTATGGGGGAAATAATTTATAGAAAGATACCGCCTCTTCAATTTTTTTTTCTTAAAAAGAAAAAATGCAGTTAATTAAAGTTAGGGATTTGCTTTGCGCTTTTCTTTTATACAGGCCTGATTCAACTACCAGTAAAACTTTTTGCCATCTAATTTTAGCAGGAATTTCCCGATCTAATTTCTTAGATTAATAACTGAACTCAATTGAAAAATAAGTTACTGCAAACTCAAAGCAACAGCTATTTGACACTCAAGAAATAATTCTAGCTAATGTCCAATAAAGGATTTATTTTCATGAGGAATACATTCATTTTTATATTTTTTTCCCTCACTGAAAATAATATAAGTCTGTAACACCAAGGCCACTAGAACTGCCATTATATAAGAATAAATAAACAGGAGGATCCAGTTCCTGAACAATACAAGCATACACAGTTTAGATGAAATAAAGGCTGAATCAGGATAAGAATCATGTAGAACAAAGATGCAACATGTAACACTGCGGGACTGAACCATTTCCCCTATGAGTAACAGCTGAGAAAGTTGGGCCTGCTTAACCCTGGTGAAGAGGGGATCTTACTGAATCACTGTATACAAATATTTAAAGGGAGGGTTTCAAGAGATGGGGCCAAATGATATTCCAAGGTAGTCAGCAACAGGACAAGAGACAACACCACAAACTGAAACACAGGAAGTTCCACGTGAACCCAAAGAAAAACTTTTTGACTGTGAGGGTGACTAAGCACCGGACCAGGCTGCCTACAGAGGATATGGAATCTCTTTCTCTGGAGGTATTCAAAACCTGCCCGGGTATGATCCTGTGCAACGTGCTCTAGGTGACTCTGCTTCACTGCATGATATCCAAAGGTCCCTTTCAAACTCAACCATTCTATGATTATGTAGGGCTAGGGAATTTTGCAGGGTTAATGGAAGAAAATTTTCGGCTCCATAGCACGAATCACTGTTATCAGCTGCACAGGAATGGTATCCTGGTGACTTTTTTTCCTTCCTTGTTCTTTTCATGCTAACCTGTGCATTTCAAGACTACCCAGGTTCAATTTAAAATGTCATAACTTCAGCAAGACCTATCCTTTCATTCTGTCCTGGATGTGTTTTTTAAACAACATTTAAAAGTTTAATATGCAAAAAGTTAATTGTCTTTATGATTCATCAATCTCATTAAAAAGTGGTAACTGGGTAGAAGAGGTAGATCCTAAAAATTCCTCAGAAAAATATGTGCTGGCAGCTCAAGTACTACTAGAAACTAGAGAATCCACGTTTGAAAAACCACTCTAGCAATAGAAAATAGCTTCAGTTTGAGTTTCAGACTCAACTTTAGGTGCTAAAAGTTGTAAATCCATTTTGGACAACAAGCTGACCACAAGGCCAATGGGATCTTGGGGTGCATTAAGAGGAGCGTCTCCAACAGGTCGAGGGAGGTGATCCTGCCCCTCTACTCAGCCCTGGTGAGGCCACATCTGCAGTACTGTGTCCAGTTCTGGGCCCCACAGTACAAGAGGGAGCTGCTGGAGAGAGTCCAGTGCAGGGCTACAAGGATGATCAGGGGCCTGGAACATCTGCCCTATGAGAAAAGCTGAGAGAGCTGGGCCTGTTCAGCCTGAAGAAGAAAAGGCTGAGAGGGGACCTAATCAGTGTCTATAAATACCTCAAGAGTAGTAGTGAGGAGGATGGGGCCGGCCTCTTTGCAGTAGTGGCTACCAACTGAAACACCAGAAGTTCCACAGGAACTTAAGGAAAATCTTGTTAATAGTGAGGGTGACAGAGCACTGGAAGAGGCTGCCCAGAGAGGTTGTGGAATCTTTTTCTCTGGAGATCTTCAAGACCCGCTTGGATGCAGTCCTGTGCCACGTGCTCTAGGTGACCCTGCGTGGGCAGGGGGGTTGAACTAGATGATCTCTAAGGGTCCCTTCCAAACTTAAGGTCCATCTGAAACCATTTTTTTTTTACCTCTGAGGTTCAAGTAATAATCTTGTCCTTTTTGGAAATGGCTTGTTCTTCCTACATTACCTTAATTTCAACAGAAAACTTGTATCAAATGAAGTACTGGATGCATCTGTAATATTACATCACAATAATGAATTGTTCTAATAATGAAAGACGTTCAAAGTGTGTTTAAGGAAACTGGCACAGTAAGTTAAGCAATATAAAGAAATTTTAAAGGGGTAGTTAGGATTACTTAGGTAGTGATAGAATTTAAGCATAGGCTGATAGTCCTGCTCTAGAAGCCATGGGGAATAAGCATGGGGAAAAGGATGTGGTAGAGCAACCCACACAGTCAATATCAGGGAAGAGTCAAAACCCACCTGTCTTGTTCCCATCCCATATAAACTGATCCTATTACATATTTAAATGCAAAGATGATTAGAGCACCTAATGTAGTGTGCAAATTAACTCCTGAGGTTCTATTCAGATATGAAGTTTCTTTAGTTATCAGTTTACTTATCTCAGAAGAGCCTATTCTTTTTGTGTCAAGTATGATTTATACACAGTACCTAATTGCATTGCCAGTAGAACCCACAAGGTTAAATAACGATCTTTACTATTTAAGCCAAGAATTCACTCTTTTAAAGATTACAGGCAATTGTATTTCTGGAAGATCTGTAAATATATCAAGAGAAGCTCAGGAACGCACAGTTCCACATCCTTTCCTTTCCTCCTACCTCTATTCTAATGACCTGACACAGACAAAATATAATTCTTTCTTGAGAGCTCTGCTAAAGAACAAGGAGTACCTATAATAAATGATGAAAACAGTGAAATCATAGGCAGCCTTCCAGTCAGAGAATGGGGAAAAAAAAGCATCAGAAAATATTAACTCCCTATCATCAAGGGCATATTTGGAAGCAAGAGGGCCAAGTTCACTTCCAGAGAAAGTGCAAATGGTTTAAATACACCTAATAAATACAATAAGCCCGTTCTCAATTAGGGCTAACTACAGTCACTGAAACAATCAGGACAAAGCTTCCTCAAAGAGTTGATCAGATAAGAAATTAGCATTTGGCCTATTATCCTCAAGGAGTCATGATAGTTAAAGCTAGCCCAAGATCTTCCTACTGCTTTTACAGGCTTTGTATCAAGCCTTGACTCATACAGAGACTCTAATTTAGCTGCAGAGTTACTCTAAGAAACTAATGTAATTCTGATTGAAGCCAGAACATAGGAGTCATACATGGGACAAATTTATGGGAGGTTACATATTTCTATAAAAGTTCACCTTCCAGTGTAGAGGTACGAAGATGTTTAAGGGACTGGAGCATCTATTTTACAAGGAAAGACTAAGCGAGCTAGGCCTCTTTAGCCTGGAGAAGATTGATTTAAAGAGAATAGGGCCAAATTCCTCTTGGTAGCGGCCAGTGATAGGACAAGGGGTAATGGGTACAAGCTGAAACCCAGTAAGTTCCATCTCTAAATGAGGAAGAACTTCTTTCCTGTGAGGGTGACAGAGCCCGGGAACAGGCTGCCCAGAGAGGCTGTGGAGGCTCCTTCTCTGGAGATCTCCCAATCCACCTGGATGCCACCCTGTGCCCCGTGCTCTGGGTGTCCCTGCTGGAGCAGGGGGTTGGACTAGGTGATCCCTAGAGGTCCCTTCAACTTCAACCATTCTGTGATTCTGTGATATGGGATTTGAGTTCCATATGTCTGGCTATGAGGAAAGAAAACAGTAAGTTCCGTATAGCATCGGTACTGCAGTGCCATGGATAATGTGTTCATGGACTGGGGTAGGCAAAGGCTTTGGAAGCTTTGGAAGCTCTCCTTTTCAATTGCCAAATCCTGCACACTCATTTCAGCATGCGAGTTTCCTTGCGCACAGGAGCTGCCCACATAATAATGAGGATATCTATGTGCTGGCAGGGTTTCTTCAGTTATCTATGAGTAATTTTGACTTAACTACTCAAATGACTGTGCTTCTGTGTGTCTGTGTGAAAGCTGACAGGATGAGAACACGTATTTTTAGAATGTGAATTAAGTCTAAGATGTGATGTAGATGTTGAATAAAAACAGTAATTATGACAGCAATTAAAGTATGAAAACCTGAGTCAGCATTTTCCTTGTGTTCCTGACTCTCTCCCCAACTTGCTCTATAATTTGAGTATGTAACTCAGTCCTTGATTCTGCAAATGCTTTTGCGTATGCTAAAGAACAAAGAACTGTGAAAATGGAGAACTGTGTATGAGATAGCATAGTTACCTTGTGTTAAATTAACGAGCTCAGAATATATGTATTATTTATGACTAGGGGCACTGCTGTTATCCACAGAACTGCAGCAGGTGGTATTAGAGCAATGCGAGTGGCAAGTGACTTTGGCACAGCAGACCCAGCACAGGGAGACAGCACTTATACCTATACGGGTTTACTTCTGCAGTGCCCTGCACCTCAACCTTTGTATCTGTGTTGTAAATACCTAGAGGAACTAACTTCTTTTTCCTAGGCACGCAGACAGGGCCTGGTCATCAGCTCATGCCTGGTGACAAGATAGCAGAGCTGACGCAAAGGTCCTGAGAGAACGAAGGGCACTTTAGTATTCGCGTTCCGCTGTCCAAAGAGGAAAGTGTGGATTGCAGGGCACAAAGCTGTCCTGCAATGGTCAACCCTCACTCCCGACAGAACTGCCACACTGAGCACCTCCAGACAGTAGCTGAGCCCAGAGGCGAAGGCCAAAGCACGCTGGAGGAGCAGGGCAGTAGGCAACCGGGAACACCTCACTTCCAGCGGAGCCACTTCCCCGGCTGGGATGCAGCAGGGAGCCCCCGGAGCCCCCCGCAGCGCACCCTGGCAGGGCCCCCGCCTCCGCGGGCCGCAGCTCTGCCCGCGGGCGCTGCCTTCCCGCCC
>JAUBNY010000003.1:1479666-1485356 GCA_032275445.1 Crypturellus soui | reverse complement strand
TAAATTGAACAGGACTGGACCGAGGACTGACCCCTGGGGGACACCGCTCACCACAGGCCTCCAACTAGACTCCACACCACTGATCACCACCCTCTGAGCTCTGCCATCCAGCCAATTCCCAATCCACCTCACTGTCCACTCATCCAGCCCACACCTCCGGAGCTTGTCTAGGAGGATGTTGTGAGGGACGGTGTCAAAAGCCTTGGTGAAGTCAAGACAGACGACATCCACCGCTCTCCCCTCATCTATCCAGCCGGTCATCCCGTCATAGAAGTCTATCAGGTTTCCAGCATGATTTCCCCTTTGTGAACCCATGCTACTACTCCTGAGCACCTTCTTATCCTCCACCTATTTGGAGGATAAGAACCCTTTTTCTGTTTGAGTTTTGCCAGCCGCTCCTTGCTCATCCACGCAGGCCTCCTGCCCCCCTACCTGACTTCTTACCCCAAGGACTGCAGCTCCTGAGCGTGGAGGAGGCACTGCTTGAATCCTGACCAGCTCTCTTGGGGCCCCCTTCCTTCTAGAACCCAAACCCTTGGGGTTCCTCCAAGGAGGTCTTTGAAGAGGCCAAAGTTGGCCCTGCTGAACTCCATGGTTGCAAGGCTGCTTACAGCCCTGCCTCCTCCTTGTCGGATCCTGAACTCAACCAGGTCATGGTCACTGCAGCCCAGGCTACCGCCACCTTCACATCTCCAACAAGTCCCTCTCTATTTATTGGTATGGGGTCCAGTAGCCCACCTCTCCTCGCTGGCTTCTCCCAGGTTGAGCTCCGTGCATTCCCATTGCTCTCTCACATAAAGAGCAGCTCCACCACGTTGCCTTCCCAGCCTGTCCTTCCTGAAGAGCACGCAGCCTTCCGTGACAGCGCTCCAGTCGTGCGAGCTATCCCACCGCGTCTCTGTGATTCCAATGAGATCGTGACCACACACAGATCTCCAGTTCCTCCTGGTTATTCCCCATGCTGCGTGCATTGGTGTACAGGCATTTCAGGGAAGTAACTGAGCCTGCAGGTTTCCCCATGGTCACAGAACCCAAAACCCTGTTGCCAAGACCAGTGGCGCAGCCAGTTGTTAACCTGCAATATCTGCCTTTTCCTCCTCATACCCATTCCCCTTATGGCAGGATAGAGGAGAAAACAGCCTGGGCACCCAGAGCTTTGATTGCCATCCCCAGGGCTCTGAAATCTTGCTTGATGTTGCTCAGTTTCCTCGTGGCGTCGTTAGTGCCCACATGAAACACTAACAGGGGATGATAGTGAAACGCTTGGGCAAGCCTTGGCAGTCTCCCTGTGACATCCCTTATTCAAGGACAAGCAGTTGGGTCTGCAGATCGGTGCCTCTGTGCCCTGCAGTGGGGAGTCACGACAGTCACACGTCGCTTCTTCCAGGGGCTCCTTTTCTCCATAGTGGGGCAGCCTTAAGGTGCCGACTTGATTGCCTCACCCTAGACAACCCCCTAGATGGGCCTCGGTCCTGGACCCCATCTATCTGGCCCTCAGATCATCACCTGGTATCATTAGATACAAGCAACACAGGAAAGAAACAAATCCTGCCTTCGGAAAGCCCCCTTGTACTTAGCAGGCCCAACTCGTGAGCCAGCAGCACCCTGTGGTGCTGGGGACGAGCCCAAGGCAGGGGCACAGCTCTGCAGTTTGCTGCATATCACATCTCCCTTGAAAGACAATTTAAGCTTACCTTGACTGGAGACAAGAGGAAAAAAATCAGCAAAAGACAGACCCTGCAAAGCTGGAGGTTTGGGGTCTGGGCATGTATTCGTTCATGCAAATAGTCTATTTATTTAGCTCTAAAATCTGTGCTGGAGTGGTGTAAATGCATCACTTAGAAGCCTTTACTTAAGGCTGTCTGCAAATGTCTCCTCCATTTCTAGAGCCAGCCAAGGACATCAACGTCTTTGCAAGGGCAGTAGCAACGATTCATTCATGTGCAGGGGAATAAAATCGGTGTCGGGCGCTGTGCGGCTCACACACGAGTGCCGTGTTGGATATAAACTGCCGGGTTCAGGTAACCTGTTCCTAGGCTTTAATTATGGTTACAAGTCAAAACTTCCAATAAATTGATACCAGCTGCACATTTCATTCTGCTACTTACTGGGTGCACTTGACTACTGACTTCACACACATTCACTTTGGTTTTACCTGGCAAACACATCAGAATGTGGTAAAAAAACATGGTAGCGAACACATCAAAATTATTATAAAACATGTAGGAACGTGGTATCAACACAGGGAAGGAGCTTCAAAAAGTAAGAATTTTACTGGACCATATGCAGTGGTATCTGTGGCAAATTTTGTACTCCTGAGGCTCTACACATTATCAGGCATCCACTGTAGGCTGACAGCCAATAAATATCGCATTCCCAAAATGGTCTCTCACTGGTTATCGTTCAGATCCCAAAGATGGGAACTTATTTGGCCATCTATAAAATAAGCTTCTCTGGAGAGGGCACATTATGGCACATTAGACTTCTTAACATTTGTTTTCTGGCTCAGACTTACCTAAAACCATAGGGATTTCCAAGAAGATGGAGAAGACAATCCAGCATTGTGATTATGCTGTTCATTCTCCTTCTTCTATTAACAACATCATACAATTTTAATCCCAATATTCTCCACTGGCTTCCTTTCCAAAAGGAAAATATACCCTAAGCTCCTAGCAAGTCTGGTATCATTTTCCCTTAGGGGGAGACGAGTGACATTCGTGCAGAGATTAAATGACCGTGTTTCACAGATCTTTGGATCCGCCTAACTAACACGTATGGACAACTAGATACTTCAGCCAGATCACAGCAAAGTTGGTGTTTTTGCCATTGCTATGTATCTCAGTCAAAGGAACTGACTCAAAAAAAGAAAACCAAGTGTGACTACTTTTTTCTTTGCACCCAAAATACTCACAAAAAGACCATAAAAATCTCAGGTGTGGTGTTTTCATCTGCATAAATCCGATCATATAAATCCTGTCATTACTTGAACATACATAGAATTTCAGAGCAGTGGTCACGAAGGGTTCATTGTATAAACCTGGACACAATTCCACCAAGTATTAGAAGTGTAATTGAAACAGCTCCTTCAACTCCACTCATTCCTCCATCTTCTGTACAAAAAGCCTAGTCTCTCCAGGGACATTTTTGTCTTGTTTCTTTTATGTTTCTGCACAGTAATACAAGCCTTGGGCGAGAAGGAAGACAGCTGTGTTCAGAGCAAGGTGTCCTTCACTCAAAGGGCAACTCTACGCTTTATTCAAT
Organism: Crypturellus soui; assembly: GCA_032275445.1. Classification (NCBI taxonomy): domain Eukaryota; kingdom Metazoa; phylum Chordata; class Aves; order Tinamiformes; family Tinamidae; genus Crypturellus; species Crypturellus soui. Next base: position 1,482,095 of record JAUBNY010000003.1, on the reverse strand, counting down.
AATCAGTGTTAAAACTGGCTCCATGAAATATTTCTACTCTAACTGCAAAGTACCAGTTCGAGAACCCTTCTTTTTGAAGGACTGTGTTCACAACATTACCTTATAAAAGTACGCAAGGAAAAAAAATCACCACCAGTTGCTTGCTGCACAAAGTCAAGCAGGATTTAAACTACTGGACATGACAAGATAACCTTGTGTTTTCCAGAAATATATCATTTAACACTTACTCAATTACTGGTTTTGCCTATTAGTAACGAAGACAGCGTGACACTAGCCTTAATTACTAAGATGGCTCCTGGCTGAGAAAACACTAACTCCAGTCTCTGATCAAGACTATGAGATTACTAGAAAATATCCCTCTCTATTGCTCTAGTGAGCAGAAGTGGAGCGCCGCTTGGGCCGAAGCTTTTGTATACCTCAAAAATGAACAACTCGGTCAATAAAACATGCTACAGTTTACAGTGTAAACTGTACAGCACAGCAACTGTACCGTAGAGCACAGCATAAACAAAGCTGCATAAAACGCATAAAATAAAGCCTGTGGACGGAGAGAGCACTCTCAGATTTTCCTTTCTACATCGTTTTCATCAACAAAGTTTTCAGATGTTCGTTTTTGGGTAATTTCCACACTAAGCTTCGTTCCTTTGATAGGCTAAGGGTTCCAATATTGATGGGTGATTCACCTTCCTTACCTTTTCAGTTAGGAATAGCATTACAGGCTGCACTGCAATTCTTGCACTCCATCTCCTTTCTGTGGGGATACTCGTCGTGGCTCAACACAGGACACGGCACGGAGTCCATGCGAACTCTCGGATCGCCTCAGGAAAGGAACTCTATGCAACCAGTCTGAAGTTTAAGGCTAGTGATTACATCAAAATTTGATCCGAAACAAAAAAATGTAAATATTATCCTATTCTAACAATCTAGCCTGCATAACAGGCTCCCAGCAGGTGTTCTGCACGAGACTGACACTCTAAACGCAACTTTGCCAACTGGCAAGACAGGCACAGACTGAAGCACACAAGTTGCAGGAGCTGACCCACACTGTATTTTTGCAGCCTTTCCCTTTGGTAATCTAATGTTTGGAGGTAATCCCATGTTTTACAAGTTTCAACTGTAATGAAGGTCCAGCATATGCTTACTGCCTATCCCAGTGTTTCCATTTCACACACAGTTGAGCATCTCTCCATAATACGGCAGCTGCTGAAGATAAAAAGAATGAGCAAAACTCCTGCACACCTTCTGCCACCACCAGACAGCCCATGATACAGAAAACTGCCCCTCGAGCCTTGCCTATCCTTTTATCTCTACTAGGAGACAGCCATCTAAGCCTGGGAACAGCCTCTGCCCTTCACACTCAGAACACCACTACATGCTTTGATGCAGAGGTAAGGAGCGAATTTCTTCCTTGCTAAATGCCCAAGAGACCTTTCAAAGCACAGGGCCAGCCACAAGTGTCCGATACAGACCATCTGGTGTCCTCTGAAGGGTAAGTTTGGTGTTTATAATCCTTAGAATATTATTACAGCTGCTCTCCATAAGCACAAAGTAAATCAAGTGACAAAAACGGAAAGAAATCTCCTTTATGCTCTAGTACCACTTAGTTCTCGCTGCTCCCTCGATAACACACTATCGGCTTAAAAACCACTGCTCGGTTCAGGTGCCTCCGGACTTGCAACGAAGAGTCAATACACGTTTATACAAAAAGATTTATTAAAAAACCAGTAAGACACTACTACATCATGACACTGTCACACTGGGCTTTTAAACACAAGACTTGCGCTACAATACTGAGAAAGGGGCATAAAACAAATCGGTTCTTAAGCATAGCAATTAAGAAATAAGACTGTGAAAGCAATTTTGCCTTAATGAAAACTCAATTTAACTTCAGAGGGACCCAACGTCTTACTTCCAATTCATGGACTTGATAGAAAAATTAGTTTGAACTGCTATTAGCAGGTAGCACGTGCTACCTCAAATGCATCTTCAAATGAGAAAATACTGCTTCTCCACCTAGGAAAAAAGAAAGAAGAGAGGAAAAAGTCATTTGGTGGAAATGCAGAGCAGGCCAAAAATTTGTTCATTAACAAAAAGCTACTTTAGATACCCCTATGTCCCCCTCTATGTAAATATGGTATATCAACATTAATCATGTAAATATACGTTTAAATTAAAGCTGAGTAGGAGAGTCCATGAGCTGGAAATCCACATGTGCGCCAATGTTTAAGACAAGCTTTTCATTGTAGGCTGTAAATTGTTTTAGAAAATACTTGTAGTTTTAGATGTTACAAAACATCTGTGAAACCCATGTAGCTTAACCACCACCAAAACTACGTAGGTGGACGGACCGTTCTGGCCCCAAAAGCTGTACTTAAGAATAGTGCCGACCCACTCGAGAGCGTTATTAAGCTTATCCATTAGGAAAATAC
>JAUBNY010000003.1:1472166-1477166 GCA_032275445.1 Crypturellus soui | reverse complement strand
ACTTTACTAAGGCCAACATTATGATATTTCTTCTCCATTATTTTCTTCACTGGTTCCTCCTCTTTGAAAGTAATGAAGCAGAATCCACGCCTTTTGTTGGTTTTGTTGTCCATGGGCAGCTCTATAGATTCAACCTGGAGAAGAGAGTTATTTTATATGTTTATTATCTTGCCATTTACACTGTTTTGCCATGTTATTTTAGCAACTCTAATCACTTAACTGAACTTATTCAAAGTTGAAATATAACAATGAGCTTGTTTCATAGGGCTTCACACTCAACATTGCTAGAAGCCCATGTTCCTATGGTGCAAGAAATCTTTTTCCTCAAAATCATCTCATAATTTTCTTACAAAACATGTATCATAAACCATGGTTGAACTGTGCTGGACAAATAGTCTCAGTTTGTCATTCAGTTTTAATTTGATTATCATTGAGATAATTAGATACTCCAAACCTCCATCAGACCTAAATTTTCAAAGTTCATATGAAGAAGATTTAACTTTGAGGGCGTTCAGAGTTCTGTTTATCCATAATACTGCTACAGTTCTGCCTTACGACCAGTTTTTGCCATTGAAACTCTGGACTTCCTCCAATAACATTAGAGGAAAGTTTTCCTTACATATAGTACCCAGGAGTACTGTTTTACCGAATGGTAATGCTAAAAGTCTATAGGGAAAACCCCAGTCACGCCCATCAGGCATCCAATGAATCAGTTCTAGCATACACAAATTCCTTCTTGTTAGCCCACTTTGCATAACCAACACATGCAAATCAAAACTTTGCTTAAGCCTCTGCTCACAAACACTTCCCCAAAATACTTACTCATGTGGAGACGTTAAGCTTATGGTAGCTTCAGGACAGGCTTTCTTATTACTAAACCGATGAAGAAGGCCCAAGTTCTACCCATCAAAGTAGATATTTCCATTTTGTCACATACCTCGCCAAAACCTCCAAAATATTCCCTTATTTTCTCTTCAGGGGTATCTGGAGATAAGCCTCCGACAAAAATCTTCTTAACTGGTTCCTTTGTTTTCATGGCTTTAGCTCTTTTAGGATCAATGACTTTCCCATTCAGCTTGTGTTCTTTCTGGTCCATGACCTGCATAAAATTTTAAAGCAAATGTCAGGATCTTAAGCCAAATATTTCACTGGCCCCGTTGCTTTAAACTGACAGCATTATAACAAAACCACGTGTAATCTCAATCTCACTTTTTTTAAACTCTTCATTTATTCCATGACACCAAACAGTCCTATCATTGCGATCATTACTCACTGACCATATAGGCAGTCCTACCAAAACCTTTCAAGAACATTTGTCATGCAAGGAAAATATGGACATAACATTTCTAACACTGTACAAGCCCCTCCTCAAACCTCGAAAAACCATAGGAGAACTTTATATGTGTTTTATGCATCACCAAGTATCACTGAGGGCAAAGTTTTCTAACATCTTTTATCAACAGCATTTGAGAAGGGCTAACAGCTCTTTTTTTTTGCTTAGATAAAGCCTTAAATCTATTAAATGTTGACTCTGTAAATTCCATTTTCATAGTCGTTGGCAACTAACGTATCCATACACAGAATTACTTGAGAATACAAGTCCCAGTGTGTTATTACACACTCCCTTGCAAGTGCCCAAGGCCACCCTTAGGGAACTGGTGATGGTCCTAGCTACGACGTCTTGAGTAAAGTGGCTGAAGAGATGGAAAGTTCTTCCAATAAACGTCATCATAAATCTGATGCATGGCAAAGCCACCTTTAATAACCACGCCTACAATCACCTGCCTGAAACATTCGCTATCTGGTATTTAGCACATTGATTATTCACAGCAACACTACCTTATCTACGCTCTCCGATTCTTTAAAGAGGACAAAGCCGAAGCCTCTTGAGCGCCCAGTGATGGGATCTAGCTTCAGAGTGCAGTCTACGACTTCACCAAATTTCGAGAAATAGTCCTTCAGGTCTTTCTTCGTAGTGTCCCAGCTAAGGCCGCCGATAAACATCTTCCTGTTAAGACAAGATGGTCAATCTGTTAGTGTGTCCTAGCCTAAAAGCCGGAGTTGTTGAGCATGATGAGCTCAGTTATATAATCTGAGGAACAGCTAAGTTTTATCAGTGACACTCCATGCATACATAGCGAGGCCTGCACTTTCCCAGAAGTTACTTACATGATTCTGGCCAGATTAGATAAGGACTTACACGTCTGCAGAAGTGTTGTACCATCTCCTACCGCACTTATCTGTTTTGCTAGCCCAAGAAACCACAAGCAGGGGTATCAAGAAGTGTATTATTTCCTTGCATCCCCACCACTACAGATCCATAGGTGTCATTCAGTTACCTGTAGAGTCCCCATGCAGCTCTTTTTAAGTAAACACTGGCAGAAGAGATTTGTAAGGCAGTGCAGTTATATGTGAGCATTTATATACCAGCCTGAACTGGATGTTAATACTAGCAAATTGGAACAGAAATAACTCCTGTAACAGCTTTAAAATAAAAATACTAAAGTATGGGATGCTCAAAACTCATTTTCCTCCCCAAACCTGACCTAATCCAGGACAAACACCACAAAAAAAAAGCTTCCAAATTGACCATGTGCAGGATCAGCATTGTTGAGGAAGTTAGTCCAAAAAATATCTCCAACCACAACATTAAGTTATAAGAGCACCTTGCAAGTTTGAAATGAAATCATGACGACCCCATAGCATTAGTAAGGCTGGGCCTCAAAAGCAAATACTTCACGATTTGCATCAACTTGAAACCACGCAAAGGAGCACGTGAAGGGAATGATCCCTGTTACCCAACCACCGGGTCATGCACCCATTCCAAAGAAGATTCATTTTGACATGATCTCTTCTAATACTAAGAAGGAAGGTTTTACAACTGGCTCAAAACAAAAAAGCAAGTCCAATTAAGATCTTTAAGACTGTTTCCTATAAATCCTTGTCCATCTGAACTGTTCCAAATTATTCCAGTTTGGGAAAATCTGAGAAACCTTTGTCACAAGCGTTCAAACTCTTTCACTTTCTACTTACACATTCCTGCCCTAATCGTGTTGCGCTTCCCCATACCAAATTTTCTCAAATCAAAGCTGCACATATGCACTAATTTCAGGCTTTGTTTAGTTAGGTGTGAGCTTAAGAGAACAAGAACGTGTGGCTTCTGAAATATCTATCCTCCGTAGATGGATGTCCGGGGCTGAGTACAAAAGATTCAGCAATTTCCATAATAAGTTCTAAATAAATAAAACATATAAAAATAAAACAAAACAAAACAAAAAAAAAAAACAGAAAGAGCACCAGATCCTCATTCCTTTATTTATCTTCCCATTAGCTCCAGCTCCTCACTCAGCAATAAAAGTCACTTTTAGCACGACATCTTATTGTTTTCAAGAAAAACATAGACAAAAACGGTTCACAACTAACACAGGAGTCTCATGCTAGTAGGGCTAGTAATTCGAATGATGCTTTATATCCATCGGTTTACCAGTAGTACTCAATCCAATTTTGTTTGGTCTAAAAAGAGGAAAAGAAAACATACAGAAGCTGCCGTATCCTATGTACGACATGCAGGAGGTACGGATCCTCCAGCAGAAGGTGCTGCAGAAGGTGCACTTGCTGTGTGATAGATCTAACAACTGCTTTATAGTTAACAGTAAAAAAATGAACCTATTTTGTATTGCTACAAGCATGACAGACTCCAAAAACGTGCTTGAAATGGGCAGACCCCAAAAATGCGTTTCAAACAGGCAGTTTTCTGCAAAAGTCTTCTACCAGGGCACAATAGTGAGAAAGAAAGAAAGAAAGAAAGAAAGAAAACAAACAAACAAAACCTACTGCTCCTTAGAGGCCAGATCAAGTCAAATAACTTATGTGCAACATCCCTGCACTCTCCTACACTTGTAAAACCCCCACCACAGTTTGGCTGGTGCGTCACACAAGCACATACACTTAGCCGTAACCTTTGGCCAGGAGCATCCCGGCAAAGCTTTCCAACTATGGACCTAACTAAGCAGAGCCTACACGCTACTGCAGTGCACAGCTTCAGCCTTCCTCCTCCAAGCCAATAAGGAAGTTTCCTGGTTGTTGCCAGCGTACAGAGTCCTGAAGCCTGCACCGAGGAAAACCTGAGGTTATGAGCACTTGCTCCCTCGATCGGGACACTGCCTCCAATTCCTACTGCAAGGGAAATGTGACAGCTTTGTGTTCAGTGTTCAACAACTATTTGGCGTGTGCTGATTTACTTCTGCTAGGAAGCCAGCTATCCCAATGCTTCGCTTCCTAAACACTATTGCCAATAAAATGTGCTAAGTCAAAACACTCTCTACCACCAGCTGAAAGGCTATGCTAAGCCACAAGGCAGTATGTGGTACTACGTAATCGGGGTCCGGCGCCTCTGCGCCGCTCAATAACAAGTTATTCGAAGTTTTCCCCAGCACCAGCAAAACGCTCTCGGAGCGAGCAGGGCGGTCACCGCGAGCCGCCCCGGGGGTCAGGCTGACAGGGCCCCGCGGCACGGGACTCGCCGCCCCGGAGGGCGCCTTTCTGCAGCTCGCGGGGCCCCGGGTACGGCGAGCGCCGCCAACGCGACTCGCTACCGGCCTGCCCGGAGCGCGGCAGCTCCGCAGGCCGCTCCGGCGCTCAGCGCCCCCGCTGGGACACAGGCTACGGCGTAAAATGTGTTAATATGGAATAAAATGCGTTAATAAAACATCGATCGGGAAAAAAAAATAAAGGGGAATAGAGCATGAGGGGGCTCGGGGCAGCGCCGGGGCCGCCCCCGCAGCGCGGCCCGGTACGTGACGTCGCCGCGGCGCCAAGTAAACAAACGGGGCCGCCGCTCGGCGCCCGGCGGACAAGACCCGCGGGGGCGCCCCCCGCCGCCGCCGCCGCTCACCCCTCGTCCTCCTCGTTCTTGCTCGCGTCGATCTTGGCTCCCTCCGACTCGATGCCGCCGCCGCCGCCGCTCCCGTCGGTGGCCCCCGCGCCGGCCGCCGCCGCCG
>JAUBNY010000003.1:1400812-1412021 GCA_032275445.1 Crypturellus soui | reverse complement strand
TTTGTATTAATTTAAGGAAAAATGTAAAATCAAAACTTACTGTCTGTTCCCTAAGTTTGTCATAAAGAAACTCCAGGCGTTTATTTGCATCATCCAGTTTCCTCCTGGTTTGCTGCAAGAGAAAAATAAACTGAAATCAGAATAACATTCTGAATTTCACTATTCTCAGTGGTAAATGATTTAATTGCAGAACAACCTGAACAATACAACTCCTCCATCAACACATACTTCTCTTTCTTGATGTTGCTAGGAGAAATGACACTCCTAGCTACCTACAGAATAGTAAAACTTAAGAGGTATATCCCAAAAGCTACCAGGCATTTGCAAAACCTAGTGGCATACCTGAAGTACAAGCTGCAGAAGGAAATTGGCCTTTGTGCTTAACTGGAAAGTACTGTTTATTTGTTGGATAGAAGTTGGATTTAAATAGCCAGGAAGGCCTCTCAGTACTTAAGGCCACCTGTGGTCATGAAAAAATTTATAAAACTCAGCCATTTAGAGCAAATTCTATTTATATTTTTTCATCCACTTGTTCTTGCAAACAGAAATAGTAGGTTTTTCCGCAGAACAGTCAGAATTTAAAAAAAAAAGGCAGTATTTAAAATAATCCTGGGTACCATTACAGAAACAAAAACAAAGAGAAGGCCAACAGCATTCAAAACGGCATCAGTACATATGGGTATTGGAACTTCATCTTAAATCAGCACACACATCAATCCACCTTAAATAGCACTACTTCCTCTGACTACTTTGAAAGTTTCCCTGATTAAATCATGGCAGAGAAATCAAAAATGAAAAGTCTAAGGGAATGCTCCTCCTCGGGTGTGAGGACAGGCTGGTGGCTCCGTGCTGTGCCAGAAATTAGGGAAGGCATAGGGGCAATGTGGCAAAAGGCACGGCAGGGGGGAACACAACCCTTGGATCTTTCAGACCACATGGAGAAGTCTCTTGGGTGATACTGATGCTGCCAATGGACTGAGGCAAGAAAAGAAAAAAACCCAGGAGGAGCAGGTAAGATGCAGCCTTTGGACTAACTCTCAGTTACACAACTTGAGGACAAACGTTTCTAAGCCTGTGACTGAGAACATTAATGACTTAGGTCATTTTACAGACAGGTCAACTGAAGAGAAATAAATGTGTTCACTGAAGAGCAAGAAACTGCCTCAAGAGGAGGAAATTAGACAGAAAAAGCGCAAGTAGTTTCTTGTCCTGAACCTTTCATAGAGCAGCTTTTCCCTTGGGCCTATAGCAACTTAGGGGTGTCTGTATATGTGTTGACACCTACAGGGAGGGCAGCACTTCTCATTGCTGTGTACTTGGACATTGCTGTGTACCTGGACACGCTCGCCCAGCCTAAGCAAACCAGAGAGCATTAACAACGAGCAAGGAAACAAACAGTATTGGCACAGCAGAAAAGCAACCTCGGCGAACACGGTGCAGAGCGCTGTTGTCTCCGTTGCGTGCTGGGTGCCTGAGAGAAGGAGGAGAAACACTTTCACAGGAAAAAGAGGCCCCAAGGTCTGTACAGTGGCTGACTTCTAATCCTCTGCTCTGCAGGATATTCTTTAAAAAAAGGGGCTTTTGAGCAATCAGACACTACTAAACTGTGCAGTGCCTATGCCAAAGTCACCCACGGCCTCAAAGAAGCTTTGGCAAAGGAGCGTAGGGCAAGTCCAAGCATAAACTTGTGAGCTGGCACCCAAAGGGAAAAGGTGGCCCAAGTATGTGCCCACCTTGAGGGGAAGCTACAGAGCCAGCTGGAAGGGTACAGGAGATGCAGCCAAAATGACACTGCAGAGCCAGCCTACGGCTACGCCGTGACAGCGCCCGCTGACAGCTCAGCTCCTCATAGCAATAGGAGGAGTGTGAAGTCTGCGCTGCTGACCACGCGCGAGGGGCACGGAGTCCTCTCTGGACCACCAGCCCGCTGCCTTTCAGCCCTTCAGCCTGTGAGCGCAGAGCAGGCAACATCTGCGCTGTGGGGCAAGGTGTTATTTACTGGCCACTGGAAAAAACGGAGAACTTGGAAATGGATGGCTCGTTTCCAGAACCTGCCTGTCACAGGGCATATCTTGTCCAGTTCCAGCAGTTGCGTTACAGCTCAACCCTAACCAGTTCCAGCCCTCATTAGAAGAGGGCAGTGCAGAGAGGACTGTGGTGGGCTGACACAACCAAGCCCCTCTGTGCCAGAAGCTTCCTCCTCTCCACGTGAAGACTTCATGAGGACATGAACGACCCTCAGTCAACACCCTCAGAGAGCTTGGCTATCAGCAGGACTACGCTCAGACTCAAAATGAGCTCAAACACGAAGTGTATACAGCTTTGCTATCCATTTCTAGACAGGAGTATCCCCAGCAGCAGAGATTGTGATAGCTGGGTGAGCAGCAGGACGGGCACCTGGGGTGGCAGGGCTACTGCAGGCACGCTGCCGAGACCTACCGGGTCTGAGGCAGACAGCAGGCACCTTTGGATAAGAGCTTCAAATGTGGTCTTCAGGATAAGGTGCTCCTCAGGGATAGGCTTCTTGGTAATCTTCTCTGTTGGCAGTGCCTGGACGTGCTATAAAACAGAACAGAGGAGGCTTTTCCAGGTCCTTCTGTGACCCCATGTAGTTTTACACTACAGCTAGGCCCAACTCCCCCTCCATGCAGGTGTGTGGAGGCGGACAAGGCCTCAAGCAAGTACAAGAGGTCTTCTATTCCATGTCTGGCCAACAGAATGCAAGGCCACAAGCTTTGCTGACGTTCAGAACGAAACCAGTAGCACGAGAGGTACGTTACCTGGATGGCATTGCCGACTGGGGCTCCGGGGGCCCCCTCTGTGCTGGTTTTGGAGACAGCAGGAGGCACGATGCTTGGCCCCAGGGACTGGGGAGCAGGCTGGTAGGGACCCTGCAGAACAGGCTGCCCCGCAGACAGGTGTGCGGGCTGCAAGCTGGGGGCACCCACAGGGGCTGCTGGAGCTGGAGGCTGCTGCATCTGAGACTGTGGATCCGCCAGCGGGTTCATGATGGGGGAAGTGATGGGAACCGGGGGCATAAAGTTATCAGGGACCTGGGGGAATAAGAAAACACAAACCCAAGCGTGTTCATCCTGCCATCACAGCAGCATTGTAACTCCCAGCAGAGCACAACCCTCTTAGCTCCCAGGGACGGGTCTGTCTTCCCAACTTGAGTTCAGCCAGGCACAGAGCTGAGCCCCGGGCTCTACAAAGCAAAGCCACCAGAACCTGGCGTCTCTCAGTCTCTACACATGAGCATTTCAGATACAGTAAAATGTTTTGTAAAGAGGAGAGAGGACTAGGTAAGATGCTGGTGTGTTCAAAGTCATAGAGGCATCCAAACAAAAGGAACAACTCCCATAGGAACATGCATATTTCTCTGTGTATGGAAAGAAAAAAAGATTACATGGCACTGAACGCTACATTGAATTAATGATGCCTGAATTAAAATAGTAGTCTGGACAACAAGAAAAGTACTCCCATTACATCAACAGTTATAAAAGTAATGAATCACAGTAGTAGATTTGTACATAGTGAATAATAAGTTCTTAGGAGGAAAACAGTCAAAAATACTGCTTTGGCTTGCAATGTAGATGTCTCGAGTCATTTAATAATTGCCTAAACCCATCCCCTCACATGGTGGGCCTAAGGGAAACACAGACATTTCTGATGGGGGGAGGATTGTTAAATGCTCAACAGAGCCACAGGCCAAACAGCAGGACTCCTAATTCAGAGAGGAACCTACCCTCAATGTTTTGCTACGCAGATGTCACAGCTGCCACAGACGGATAGAAAACACTGTTTCCAGAAGAATTTTTAGCAAGTTCCCAGCTCAGTTATTCTTCTCTTCCCAAACACACTAGGCTCAGAACAGCAGGCAACACTGCTGCGGAAATATTCTAGGCTAAAGCAGCCCAGAGGACAAAAACATCCCCTCTGCTCTGGGCCCCAACTACTATGCCCTGCTGCTGTCTCAAGCCTCTTCACTCAACTCCATTGACTCTGTCATGAAAATTGTCTTACTCTCACCACATCTCCCAGGCTCAGACTCTCCATCAAATAAACTGCTTTCAGCTACAGCCAAGTCAGTGATCTGTAACAATTTGCACAGTCCCATCATTTTGCTTAGGTATCATCTCCTGCAAACTGCTTGACTACAGATTAAAACAGCCCACAGTGTTTTCTTCCCCCAAAACAGGACCAATGTCACTACCAACAACAACTTCACCAAAAAGCCACTGTCTCTTTAGAGGCTTAAATATTTTGAAAGAGATGCTGCAAAGGCACACAGGCCATTTCTGTTAGTAAAGTGCAGGTTTTGTGTGCTGCTAACCCTTCTTATTTCATTAAATTCCCCAGGACAAGGCTCAACTGTGATGAAACAGTCTCCTAGAGTACCTTCTTCTTCTTGGCAGCTCTGTTCAGAGCAGGAGGATCATTCCAACCATTCTGAGGCCCTGCAACACAACAGGAAAAAAAGAGACCATCAATATCTTGAAGGAGGGGAAGGGCCGAGTTTTCCTCTGCACCCTGCAGCTACCATCAGAGGTTTCACACTTGTCCGGCCCCTGAACTGGCCAGGGTCACCTGAAGCCCCAGCAATCGAATCCATGGTGCTACGTCTCCCTCTCCTACAGTACACACCACCCTTCTGGCATCCACCAAGTTAAGCTCCTATGAGCAAGTGGGGAAAACCAATCGAGCAACCTCTTTGCTTTCTGGAGAAGCATTTTCAAGAGGCTAAAGCTGTGCAAAGGCAGGCAAGCTGCCCACCACAGCCAAAATGTTGCATTACAAAGCGCCATGACCCCAGCAACCCAGAGAGTATAGACGAGGCAAAAAGGCAACAGGAGATTTGAACAGTTGCAGCCTGATTTCCCCAGCCACCCTGGAGACACAAAGGAGCCATAAAGCAGGTTTTCCTGGTCAACTCCCTCAGCTTTGAGAGGGCTCTGTGTGCCGAGAGCAGAGCAGAGCTGTGGGGCAGCCGAGCTCTCCGCACCGAGGCAAATTCGTGTGAAACAGGAAGGTGAAAGGAGGACATCTGCGCAGGACTGCTTCCAGGCAGCCTGGGGTGGTTCCTTGTAAGAAGCCTTCGAGCACTTCTAATGAAGAGCAACACTGCGAGTGTCTCTGCAAGTTTTGCACCCACAAAGCTCAGGTTAGTGCATTAGAAATGCCTCTCATCTCGTCCCAGAGCCCACGTACCTGGGAATCACAGCATTTTCAGGTTGGCATTATGGGAGCCTTGCCGAGTAATCGGAATTTTCTGCACAAAGCCACAGAAAGCCAACAAACCCAAATCCCCGCTCAATGGATTTTTTTACCACAGTGTTTTTCACTTAGCAAACGATAAATTCACTTTATATGGCAGACGGGAGCATCACTGCAGAATTAGCTTGGCCTGAAATTTCATTTGTTCCCAAGCCTTTTTTTAAACAAGCTCTATATCCAGTATATGCTAAAGGGGTAAATGAAAAAAAAAAATTAAACCCCTTTCACATTCGATTGCTCATTAACAAAAGGCAGTGCCATCTCCTGACAGTCATTTGCCTCAGGAACACCACCCTACCCTATCCACAACACCCCTTCCCAAAATATTTCCAATTTCTGCAGTGCTGATAATAAAAAGCCTCCTGCACTGTTCCTGTTATTAATTTAATTTCTTGGAATAATTTGCTTTGAGGGAAGGAGGAAAAAAAGGCATTTGTTTCTGTGGTTAAAAACTCCAAATATGTTGTTATTGGTTTTAATTAAGGCATTAAAATTGATTTGATTAAACTGCAATTGGCAAACAGCATTGCATTTAATGTTCTCTGAAGAACACATGCATTACTGATGTTTGTTCAATTAATTTCACGTAGAGGCTGTAATGATTTTCACATTAGGTGGTACCTAGTTCACCCAGCAAAGGAGAGGCCTGGTCTTGAGTTGACAGGTTTTCTGCAGATAAAAATGCAAAGAGAGCTAGAAAACAGTTGTTTAAAAACTAGAATAACCTGACTGTACTTTTTTAAGTGCACCTGCACCCAGCATGGCAGAAATGTCGCGTTCACAGAGAAGCCTCACGCCTGCGAGAGAAGGCAACTTGCCTCCTCGAAGCAGCACGCAAAGCCAAAAGGCAAAGCACAAGAACACCCTGCCACTTCCAAGAGGAGAAGCAGCAGGATGAGATAAGTACTGGGGAATACTCCGGTCTCTGGGGTGGTTTTAATGCATTTACAGCTCTGCTACCAACACTTTGCCCAACTCATATCTGGGTTATTACTATTTCAAACAAGATGCAATGCTCTCCAAGTGAAAACTGTTCAAAGCAGGTTCACCGAGCCACACGGAATCACAGAATGGTTGAGGTTGGAAGGGACCTCTAGAGATCATCTGGTCAATCCCCTTGCTCAAGCAGGGACACTTCTGCAGATTCTCTGCTTCTTCCCATTGCAAACAAAATACTTGTTAATTTGGGCTTCTTTTTCCACCCTCTTTGCTTCAAAGCTTTTCTGTTGCTCAAATGAGAAAGGTTGGTTAAATCAAATTAAATGTGGGCTTAGTGACTGGTGGAAGCGCCAAACACTCACTTCTGTATACATTTGCAAATAAACAAAAACACACAAGGAAGATAACAGAAAACCATCTCTAGAATTACATCTTGAACTGCATGCTACATTAATGGCCAGATGCTTTCCAAGACTTCAAACTTCCATTTTTTTTTCTTCTCCCAATTTTAACAGGTCCCATTTGCAAAGTGAACATCATGTTCCCCCATCAGACCCTCGCGGCACACAGCAACTCAAAGCCAAGGTGAGCGTAACTCTGGGCTCTGCACCACAGCACAGAGAGCTACCGGTTAACACCCCCTCATGGCTACAGATTTGTGCAAGTTTTTTCTCTTCTTGTTTATATGATCTTTCAAAGGAGTCATGCAAAAATCTGTATGGCATAGAGGGTGCACTTGGCTCTGCCCAGATCCTGCTCTCCGCTGCACAGTTGCGTTTCAGTGGTCTGAGCCCACAGATCCCACCTTGGTTCGAGGCCAAGGCTGACTTTGGCACGGGCTGCCCTCTTGTCACACCTGCTTGCAAAACGCAAGCACGTGAGGCCAGTCCTCAATTACTATTGCCCAAACCAGAGTGCCTTACCACTCCGGGTGCCAGCTGGGTTCTGTTGCTCCACTTTTAATGCACGTGTGCCACCCCTGACACAAATACAGGAGTAAAGTGGATAAGAAAGAACCGTTTTCTTATTCTCTGCATTTATTTGAAGGTACAGAAGCAATGCTGTCTGCATCATAATGTGCTGCCTCACTTCTCAGGCTTAGAAAACTTGCCAGAAACTCCTCCTCTATCCATTTTAATAATCCCTTTGACAGGGATATAAGTTATATGGGTCCTATCACATGGAGTTAGGAGAAGTCCCAGTCCTTAATGCCTGACAGCAGAGACCCTGTCCCTCAAACACCCCTCAAACGTTGGCTAATTTTCTCCCTACTCCCAGATGTGGTCATCTTGGCTGGACGACCTGGCTATAAACCTCATATGTACAAAGCTCATAATTCCTCCCTGGCATGACATATTCAAGGCTACTGCTTAGAAATAGGCCGAGAAGTGAAGGCTGCTAAGGAAAATACAGGTTTGCTATCGTGAGCAAGGTCCCTGAACCACAGCGAACGGTTACGAGAAGTCCTCACCTCGGCAGCGTGCTCTTACAGGCATATGCATGCTTTAGACTAACAACAGGAAAGAGACCATGTAAAAACATTTCTAAATCACTTCCAACCATCTTTAAAGCAGTCACAGACAGAGCAGACCCCACTAATGGTTAGGGGAAAAAAAATTATGAAAATTAGGTGACTGCACAGAAAATGCTTTTTGCATTAAATAT
Source organism: Crypturellus soui (assembly GCA_032275445.1). NCBI lineage: Eukaryota > Metazoa > Chordata > Aves > Tinamiformes > Tinamidae > Crypturellus > Crypturellus soui. The sequence continues at coordinate 1,404,143 of JAUBNY010000003.1, read as the reverse complement.
GCAGCAAATCCAGGGCATGACCTGCCTCTTACAAAATGGAGTTGCCCGGAGGAATTACATTTACAAAATCATTCTGCAAGAGAAGGCAGGATTTTGTGTCACCATCTATCATCAGCAAATGATAATCTCAGAACAACATGGTGCTGCGGCACCAGCTCTTAGGCAAGACAGAGGATCTGTGTCCACAGGAAGATCTGACTCGTAGAGACACGACTGCCCGGGCTGCTGCAGCAATCGAGCTACGTTTCCTCCAGATGCAGAGAAAAGATGGCACGTGTTTTAGAAATGCTGTGCATTACCCTCCAAGCACAAGCACACTTTATTGCGGAGCATTCACGAGGGAAAAATGCATGCACACACAAGCGCAACGCTCTCCCTTTCCCTGCGTGCCCTCCCCCCGGTCAAGCGCAGACCTGTTCTCTGGGATGCAGGAACATCACTGGCTGCAGGCAGAGTACCTGTTGGTCCCGTAGGTAACGCATAAGCCACAGTAGTTGCTGGAGGTCCTGGCCTGCCATGCTGAAAGGAGGCACCAGAAGGAGGCAGAGGGAAGGCAGAGGTCGGATTCAAGCCGGTTGGAGAGGGCTGAGGCTGCCCCGGGTACAGCGGGGAGGGCACGGAATGGGAAGGGGCAGATGGTAAGTACGGAGGGGTAGGGTTCAGGGTGGCGTTAGGGTAAGAGGCTGAAGCAGGAGGAGCAACAGGCTGCTGAGGCTGATAGACAGCTGGTCCCCCTGTTCCGAAAGAGTACGGCTGTGTGGCCTGATATGCTACAAAGGGGGAGAAAAAGAAGAGATTAAGTCAGTAAGTTGGTCATCTCTCTGCTTGCTTCATCATCTGACCCTCCTCTCTCCCTGTAACTTTCCCCTTCCAGTTGATTATCCAGGTCCCACTTCTACAGCCCCATTTGTACTTGAAGAACTGCCTTAAATCTCCACTGGAGGAACAGGGATATGGGGAAAGGACTGCTCTGGCCACAAGGACTTGCTTCTCTCCCTGGCGTGATTGCCTGCAGACACCTTTCAGGGCAGCATTGGAGGGACTGCTGTTCTGGGGTGTGTTTTTTGCAGCACTACCACCTCACAGTGCTGTATCCAGGAGGAAAAACGCCTGCTGTGGACAGGCACCAGGATAAACTCCACACCAAAGAAGTGAACGTCAGCCTCTGGAAGTCGGTGTGATACCACAGCAGGCTGAGGCTCAACTTCCCTGCCTCTTCTCCGACCATCTGTGCCCTTGAACATTTTCTCCTACCTTCTGCCTGCACTTCCAGGCTTGCGCTCTAAGCTTATCTCTACTACTGCCCTGATCCCTCCTTTCCTCAACTCTGCTCCCTTCTGGAGAGGGTCCCCACGAGAATCGGACAGGCCCAGGCACACAAATGAGTTGGGTGCCCGCTCGCCAGCTCTATACCGTTGCTCTAGGGCTCATGTGGGGCTTTAGCCCTAGCACAGTTTAAGAAGGGGCTCAAATCTGAAGACTCTCTAATCGGCTGGCAGACTCCTTAGCAATGAGGGCAGCTGCTGACAGATGGTGCCTGACATCTGGTCCCCACTGAGAAGCAAAACCCATCTGGAAGCAGTGAGACTTTTCCTGCCCAAGGCACAGAACTGGTGTGATTTACGCCTTCCAAACCCCACGGATGCGACCGGCTTTCCCTGGGCAACAGGGCTACTTACTCTGTGGGTACGGCGGTCGGGCCCCTGCCTGCAGGTACATGTTGTAATTGGAAGAGGAGGCTGGCGGAGGGGGCATGGTGGGGCTGACAGCGCCTGGCACGATGAACCCTGGAGGAGGTGGGTTGTCCCCCTGCAAAACAAGATTCCAGTAAAAAGAGAGGGGGAGAGAAGAGGATTTAGTGGCAATGGCAACACAGTGCAGAAGCAGAACTAGGCTGAACTGACCGGCTCCCATTTCAAGGCCTAAAACCCCATCCCCTTTAACGGCCATCCACACAGGGATCCGCAACAGTCCTGCTGCCTTTGGACATCCAACCTTGTGCCCTGCACGACAGTGAAGCACAGAGGTGTCACGCGTGGTTTCAGGAGCAGAGGATCAGGCAACTCCCTGCCCAAGGAGGAGGCTCTTGAGCAGCACTATGTGTTACTTGGCGAGTCGGAGACGGCCCTGCCAGCCACAGCTTTCAGCTTAGGGACTTAAATCGTGACACTTCTGACTTTGGTGTGAAAGAGGAAAGGACCAGCTAGTCTCACTGTGCTCCAAGTACAGCAGGGCAATAACTGCAGAGCTCAGTTGGCACAAGGCTTTTCAGAGTCTGGGCACTTAGCGTGGGGCACAGAGTAAAGCAGAGGCTCAACGAGAGGAGTAATGAAGGTTATACCTGTGTGTCACAGGGACAGCCTGCAGGAGGATGGCTGAGAAGGGCAGTAGGAGTTTTGTTACTCCAGGTAGTGACAGTAGGGGCAATTCTAACCTGAATTGAACAAAGAAATACCAATCATGGAAAACAAAACAATCCAAAAGTCTATTGGGTATCACGAAGTGCGAGGCAGAGAGGTAAAAATGGAAAAAAGAAATTGCATGCTGGGACTCCTAATGCAGCCATAAAATCAAATTGCTGTAGGAAAAGTGGATCAAGACATTCAAGACAGACTCAATCACTGTGCACTGAGACTCAGGTGACTTGCAGAGTGAAGGCCAAGCGCAGGGAAGGGGCAGTTATTCCAGGCCATGGAGCAAGCGCAGTGTTAGGCGTGCCAGGAAGCCAGCTCTGCCGCGACCCGGCTGTTACCCAGCCCTCTGGCATCACCTTTTCCTTAATGTGGAAGTTCTACCCCTCCCCACAAGCTCCTGTACAGTGGGCGACAACCCACCACTTAACTACATGTCCTGTGCTGAATTCAAACATACTGCCTGACACAAGCACAGTTTGAATTAAAACTTAAGGTCTACTAAAAAAAAAATGTGCAAAAACAGCGCTCTCACCAACATCTTTTTAATGACACCCTGCAGGTGCCCACAGCCCCTTGCTGGCTATCAGAGGCCTCCTTTGCTAACCCTTCCTCATTTGTCACCTGAAGCCCTTTCAGCTCTTAGCACTTGATGGAACGGATGGCAAATCCCCGCCGTGCTGGTGACATCCTGGAGCAAGCGGGAGCCAGGCCAGGCAACGGGCTGCACCCCCAGGGACCATCTGCAGCCAAGAGCACGAAGAGGACGTTGACATCCCCACCGTGGCAAAGGCAAAGCCACAGCCATGAGGCCCGGGCTCACTTCAGTGCACCCATTTCTAACACTGTGTGGGATCAGGCTACTGCTGAAGTGAACAGGCGTCATCAATGTCCGTGTTACTCTCCTCACTGGAGTGATC
>JAUBNY010000003.1:1318002-1329876 GCA_032275445.1 Crypturellus soui | reverse complement strand
GAGAAACCTCAGAAGAGAATGCACCCAAGGACATGTTTTTGCTGTTGTCGCTGGAAGGTACAGACAAAACAGCAGATATTCCTGGGACATCGTGAGAGAATATGAACAAAAACAGCAAAGACCGGTTGAAGACAAAGATAAGGACCACTGTATCTTCAAAGAACTGTCTGGAACTGGGCAGTAGGACCAAAACAGGGCCTCTGAGCCAAAATAGGGCCATACATGGAAGTGAGTTCCGCAATGACATAATAGGGTCGTATGGAAGTGAGCTCTGGGATGACATCAAACGGACACAGCGAGATGACCCCCAGAGGGTCTCAAAAGACCACCGCAGACCACCAAAGGGGCACGCACACGAAGGTGGGGTGTATTGTAATTAGTCTGGGGAATAGAATTAATGTGTATGATCAGTCCCAGAGCTTAATGCATATGTAGATAATAGAGAAGTAGAAGTTTTAGCAAGCGCACCTTAGGGTGTGCATGGTAGGGGGAGCTGTCCCCCACGCACCCAGCACTGCACTGATGTGAGTGCCTGCTTCTTAATACTCCATTGGTGTTAAGAGGTTTATTCCCGGTTTTCAGTGACAATTGCAAGCCATTCTTCTCAAGACCTTCCCTAACCCAGGCAGCAGAAACCAGCAGTTCCCGCTAGATGGGGAGCTAAGGACGCAAATCAGTAGCAAAGTTAGCAAAGACCTTGCTCTGTTGGAGAATTGCCAGCTTTTAGCTTCACAGTGTGATTCAATCCCATTCAGACTTAGCAAACACAGAAAAAGAACGTGATTAACCTCTTGGCTTTTTGGACCTCTCCAGCTGATCCCAGAACACGTTATGAATCTTTTCTCCCAACTGCATGGGAGAGACCTCACCCTATTCTGCTAATAGGTCATTCTGGCACCTGGTCCACAATTTTGCTGAACGTCCAGATTCCTGTCCAGCAGTTGCACAAAGTACACACAGAAGGTAGTTTGGAAAAGGGAAGCAAGCACACTCAATGAAGTTTACAAAAAAAAAAAAATCCAAAATAATATCTAATATGATTTGTCAGTGAAAGCTTAGGATACAGCATCACATTCCAAATATCTTACTGGCTTTATATCATGCTTTAAAAAAAAAAAAAAAGATATACGATTAATTACATGATTTTGGTCATAGAAATAGAATAGAGTCCCTAAGAATAAAGTCCCTAAGACCAGGAGAACTATTCATTAGAGGGACAATACCCAGGTACACTCCTTGCTTCTCTACTTTTTAAGAGCCTTAGAAACTCTTAGCATATGACACAGGCTTTTGTCATGAAAAGAATGCCTCTTTTCTGCCTTCTGCAGTACTTCCTAATCAAATATTGTTGTTCACTACATAAGGCATTTCAGGCCAAAGTTAAAAAACACATTACCCTAAAAGGACACTAGGCACAGTGTCAGTCACCCTTAACTAACTTGCACTGAATAAACAGCATCAACAAATGTGCAGTCAAACCTGTAGAACCTTGTCTTTATATGACTATTTAACTAGGCGTAACAAAGCCAAAACATTTCAAAAATGTGGCCTTATTAGCAAACTGCAACAATCTAAATAGCTGATCACAAGTTAAAGCCCCGTCCGTGCTGTTCTGCCCACACAGCCTCCAGGACTAGAACAACCATATCCTTTTATCTCTTTTATAAGAAATACTGTTCTACCTCCTCAAAAGATAGGACTTTATGTAGGTAACTTAATGGTTCACGGCCAACAAACTTCTGCAAACTTCTGGGAGCCCAAGCACAGTTATCAGAAAACACTAAATATAGAAACTCAGAAGAGTTTTTTAACATTTATCTACAGCCTAGAGCTTTTATATTTTAACACTAAAAAGAATTAAGCATTTACATCATCCTCTATACTTTTACTCTACACAGTGCTAACTTGAAGCAGATTTCTATAAAACACTTTTTTTCAGCTGGTTCATAATAAAAATAAGACTTGAGAGAAAAAAGCGGTTGAACATTTAAAACTGCTTTTGAGCTATTTCACACAAAATGCAAAAAAGATACTACAAATAAAAGAGCAACGAAATAGCACAGCCCCCAAATCTTTTCTTTCGTAAGTTATTTCAATGAATCTTCCTCCAACTGCTTATAACTAATGAGCCACACCTGTTAATCAGGGCCTTGGCTTTGGGCCAAATTTCTCTGATCGTATGTAATCTTGCAGTCTAAGGTAGATTGCATTTGGTGGGGTGGGTTAATGTGCTCCTCCTTGGTTTACCTTAGAAAGGATGGGTGTTAGGTGTTTCTTTTAAGTGTTTTCTTAGGTATGTTTTTTTTTATAAGTTGGTTAACTTACTAAGTTTTAGGGAGCTTTTTGCTTTCTCTTTTGCTTTTAATAAAATAGTTATTATACTATTGAAATCTTAATTATAGGTTTGTTTGTTTTAAAATACTTGTTGATTTTTAACATTTTAAGTACCTTTAAGATTGGTTTTGACTGATGGTAATCATTATCTATGTATTCTTTCTATGTGTGGGAACTACTAAGGTGTTTTATCTATACTTTTATTTGTAAGACACATTATACTTGTGTTTCAGTTAGATTTGGTTTCATTTAAAAAGTAGATTGTTTCAGTGCGTATGTCAAGGTAGTTAAAGATATCATAGTTTTGTCTAGCAGATAAGACAGTTACACACTTGAAAAGCTCAGTGGTTCCTTTTATTATGTGTTTGTAAAACATGTAATGGTGGAGAGTGGTTCATTTGTATTTAGCATTTATGTCTTAGTGTAGAAACTGCATATAGACTTGTCTTTCTGTTAAGGAAAATAGTATGATACTACTATCATAATTTCAGATTTCAGCTTTAAATGAGAAGGCAGCTACTAGAATATTTAGTATGTATTATATTAAACTTTTTTTTTCTTTGTTTACTCATTACAGAGTGACTAGTTAATGAGATACTTTAGAGCTCAGTATAAGTGTTGAAGGTTGGAGGGGATGGATGATTGATGAAATAGTGTGTCATGATAGGTGGCCTGTTTGCAGAAAGGTTTTATATGACCATGTGAGCTTTTTCTAAAAACTTTGTGCAATGATTTGTATTAGCTGGTTTACAGAGTGGTTTTAAAAGCTGGAAAGTTTAAAGTCTGCACTACTCTAGAGTACTTTGCTGTGTAGGCACAGTACTCACAGTAGAACCCACATGAAATAAGGTGCAACCCCTTATTTCTTCCTATTAAAACCCATGTGGTAAGGTGCAGCCACAAATTTCTCATGGTTAAAATTTAGTGGTAAAACCTATTTGGCATGGTTAAAACCCTCTCTGTAAGGTGCAGCTGCTTTTTTCTCATGGATAAAACTCTCTATCAGCTATAATTCCTTGTGCTTAGCCTTTAGAATGAGGGACTTAAACATGACTGTTCTGTTTGTTCTGGGTATTACCCCATTTATTATCTAGAAAGTCTTTTACACTGCATGCTGTAGATGTGTAGTTGAACTTTGCAGTAATGGATAACAGCAGGGAGAAGTCAGGCAAGTAGTTGGAGGTGGGTTTTTAAGTACCAGAGTTGTGGTCAAACACCTTGTGATGAACATGTTCCAAGCCTGCAGCGCCCCTTTTTTTTGGCAGTAAAAAGATGTGAGAACTGCCACTCCCTGGGGGAGATATCAGGTCTACCTCTATCAAAGCAAGTTTGTTTTGAATAACTGGAGACATAAAACAAGAGCTAGAAGAAGAATAATAAAAAAATGTAAAGCTGTAGGGATACCCATTATAACCTCTGTTTTATTATTCTGTCTCTACAGAATATGTCAGAGCACTTACAGGCACTTCCAGCATAGGTATATGGTTATACAACCTCAAGCTTTAACTAAAAGTGGGAGCCTAGAAGGCAGAAGGCGTAACTGAAGCCTTGAGATGGGATCAGGGGTCACTAGGGTGGTTTGTGGCACCAGCGCTGCGGCTCCTACTGCAACCGTGCTCCCCCCCGTGTTACATCTACTGGATGTTTCATCTGATTTTCCTTGTCTTTAGCTGAAGTTAGTGTTATGAGTGAAAGCTTTGGGTTTTATCTGCCTTGTGGGATGTACCAAAAGCCAAACAGAGGTGAATTAATTAGGGATTAGGGAGTTCAGATTAGTTAATGACTCTTAAATATACTTGCTGGCCTGTCACCTGTCCAAAATGAAAGACTTGCTCTCCATGGAATTACAGGATGGACATGGAATAGTGTTAGGCAGTGTGGTTTAAAGGAAAATACATGTTGGCAAGTAAAGCATGTGCTTTTCCTTCACTAGGAGAAACACTAGGGTTGGGAAAAGTAATTGTGTGGATATAACAACTTTGCAGGGGCAAGGTGTGCTTAACTTACAAGGAATGTGTGGTTTGCAAGAACAAGCTCTTCAGAGCTGCTGGGGTAAGACTTAGCGAGCAGATCCCAATATCTTGAATAAGGAGTTATCTTTGAGGAATCTTCTTAGGAACAGCTGCAAGTTTGCCTTTTTATTTACAGTCTGTAAGTAAATAGATAATAGAATTATACTAACATGGCTAGGTTGCAATACTTGTTCTTCCATGGCAAAAATATCATTAAATTAGGATAAGAAGTGGCTAAGAACTGAAAATAAACAACTCTACCTGGGAAACAAGGTGCAGTTCAGAAGTGATTGCAGTGATTGAGCTCTGGAACTAACTGCCTCTGGAAAAGAGCAGATTTCTACCCTTCACTTTTTTGAAATAGACACTTTCTTGCTAGCAAGTGTTTGAGCTAGCTAATATGCCCTGAGCTCAGCTCCACAGGATGGTCAGTTACAATGGTCTGATCTGCAGCGTGTCAGACGTGATGATGCCTGCAGTCTGCCCTGGCCTTACAGTTTAGGCATGTAGGAAGTGACTGGAAGGTGGAAATGTTTGCTTCTCATTATCAGTCCCTGTACAGCAGCCCTTCTGCAGGTTGTTGCTTTATGTCTCCTCTCTGGTGCTTTTGTTTGAGGCAGCGTGACATCAAATTCCTAGCCAAATAAGAGTCCATCTCCTCAAAATGTAATATCTGCTTTGAATCCTGGGTCTGAGTGAAAGATTTAAATTTCACTATCCAATAATGCAGTAGTAATTTTATCCGAGCTGAAATTTAACTAATGAAATGCATATTTCAAGAACTTAACCATGAACTGCCTGAGTAGATTTTTTGCCCCTGTGCAAGCCGTGTTTATTTTCTGTTATGGTCCGCTCAGCTAGAGCGTTTCCACCTCTTAGAGCAGCTCGGTGCCTCTGTGCTTTTCTTGATGGGGCTGCCTCTTGCAGGAAAGTCCACATATGTGTCTTCAGCTTGTGAGGACTACAAGCCCGTGATTCAGCAGTACTGGTGTCTTACCAATGCCAATGAGTAGCAGAGCAGAATACATGGGGAAAGCCAAGGCAGGTGGCCAGTTTTCAAATCAGCCTCATCTACCTCTGGGAGCCAAGTATTAGTGAGGCCCCTGAAGGGGGGTGCGCTTGAGTTATGGCTTGTAGTACTTCGTCAGTTTAAGTTCCTGTGTAGCTGTCATTTTAAACAAAGGTAACTTGCAATGCGGTGCCCTGACCTGCAGGCAGCTAATTCCATCTCATCAAGTGCTTCTCCGCTCTTTGCATGAGAACAGGGATGTTTTTACCCCCTGTCTTGTTGCTGCTACAGGGTGGCAATCAGCTTCTGGCCACTGAGGTGCTGTGTGTGGCAGCCTGCGCTGCAGCCTGTGGCTCGGCAGAACCTTGGCTTTGCAGAAGGAGGGCTGTGTGCTCGAAGGAAGTGGTTTGTCACAGTCTGGCTGGTGTCTGACTGCTCCCCTTACCCACCTGGCTGCCCTGGGTTCACTGCCCAAATGCTGGGCATCAGAAATGGCTCTGTTTTTGCACATCAGAGCTGTAAGAGGAGTATGAACAGACAATTAAAGAGAATATAAGGCTTGTTCTGCATAAACATTATACCTCGTTGTTTTAGGTATGGCTGTAAAGGATGCACTACGTTATTCCAGCTCCAGCTGAGTAGATGACTTGAGAGATGGCTATTTATGGGCCTTTCTTTCACACAGATGCTGTAATTACCATGTTGACTTCTGATGACTAATTTTTACTTGAATATCTCACTAGGAGACATATATCAACCAGCTGCTATCTATTCCTGAGGGCCTAATGCAGTTAGGGTATTTAAAGACGGTTCAGGATGTTCTGCTCCTCCAGGCTAGGTTGTTTTTTCATTTGTAGGGTTGGCAGGCATCTTCTTTGCTGACATATTACAGTTGCTTCTGGCTGCTATCAGAATTGTCTGGGTTATTAGCTTGTATTACCATAAGGCTACTGCTAATGATTAGCCCTTGTTCCTTGCCAGTACAGTACAACCAACACCCGAACTGCCAAGATTAGCAGGATAAGTCACTGCAGTCTCACAAAATGAGATATATTTCTTTTGGTTGCAGAAGCACCTGCATTAAGCTGGAGTGATTATCCAGAGTATCCCCTTAGCATTTCTGCAAGCAAGATAGTCTACAGAAAGGTAATTACTTAGCTCTCTCCGAAAAAGATTGAAAATGAAGCATCTATCCTGTTTCACAACAAATATAGTAGGTAAAGCAGGTGTGCAAGTCAGCTGCTAACAATGAGGGTCCATGTAGCTCTTGCACAGGCAAACCTTCCCGCTGTATTGCTGTGCTGATGGTGGGAGTTTTTGTACCTGAAACTTTCAGATCTGCAGCCCATAAAAAGTTACTTTTTAATCTGATGGGTCCTTCTGGGGCATATTTCAAGGCATCAATCCTGTGCAGAACTGTTCCTGGGTGTGATAAAAGTGTTTTCTACTGCTGTGCGCGGGGTATGTTTTATTCATGTTTTCCATGCAATTTGTTTCTATTTCCTGGCAATGCTGATTATACACAGTGACTTGGAGAGTTACTCAAACCCATAACTGCAGCTCCACACCTGCAAGAGCAGAGGAACAACTGGTTTTTACCTTCTTGAGAAGCTGAGTCCCACAGTGGAAGTTTCCACTGCAAGATGAGGGCTATGTCTCTATAGAGCAGACTGCGTTAACTCCCAAGGTATTTTCCAACTGAAGAGCACGATGGCATGATGCTGCATAGGAAAGATGCAGCCAACCTTTTTTTTTTTTTTTTTTTTTCAGGAAGAAGCAGGACAAGATAGGCTAATCTCAGTTCAGTGTATTCAAAGCTAGCCTACATATCTTTTCATTGCACTATGGCATACTTTGTGTGTGGGTAGTAGCAACTTGCATTGCTTTGAGATAGCTGAACCATCCTCTTGGAGGCAGTTCTTGCCCTCTTTTGGCAGTTGATCAGTAGGTGGAACTGGATCAGCACAAGCAGCTTCTAAAAGCAGCCAGCAGTCACAACACTCAGTGCAGGAGAATGCAGAGAGGATCAGATGAACACTTCTCTCTAACTTCCTGTGTCTGAGCCTTTAAAAATCTTTCTTGTCTTCTGTCAGACTTTGTGCTGTGTTGCTCTGTGCCACCAGGAGCTTGAGATGCAGAGGAGCTAAACTCACTCCCTCTTATAAACAGAAAGAATCTGCTCTTAAGGAGCCATTTCTGATGGAGCCACCGCTTTTAGAGTCCTCTCGTGATTCTAAAACAGCAACTTTTCTGCTGCCTAAACTTCAGGGATAACATCCAACATGAGGTTCATCCTCAGACCTACATTGTCCTGTGGGTCCTTCCCCATGTGCTCCGCAGCCGGTCTCTGTTCCTGCTCTCTGGGAACCCTTGTTGCTCCTAAGGGGACACGAGGATTCCCAGTGGCGGGATGGTGTATTTACAGCATTTACACAGAGGATGCATAATCTTTCTGAACACAACAAGAGCCTCCAAGCTACTGTGTTGGGGAAGCTCAGGAACAGCCTGCAGGTTGCAAAACAGAGACTGCAAGAAGCCTTTCTAAAATCTAGTCACTTGAGATTTTTTTTTCCAAAACCTTCTTTCCACTCTAGAAAAGATCCTCTCAAAGATCTTCCTGGTGCTTTGTGAATATGTCTGTGCATTGTATGTCATCCTGTGGTTTATTTTTGTTGTATGGAAGTTGCCTACAGTAATTTCTCTAGCAATGGAAGGAAAATTGCTGAATTATGCTGGTACCCTGATGGCGGCATCTGGGCTTAAAATTTCTCTGAGGAAAACTTGAGAGGAGGCTCAGTAGGATTATTTGAGTGATATTTGTTTCAGTGCCTGTAGGCGAGGCAGGAATTAGTCTTTTCTATTGATTCTTGTTTAACAAAGAAGAAGCAACAGTGTATTTATAAGATCTGTTTAGACAAGAAAAAAATTACAAAACCCATCCGAGAATTATGTACAAGTTTAGGATCCCCTGAGGGGCTGAATTTTTCAGACTCACTAAACCTGGAGCTGAGTCTTGGAAGGAATAGCCTGTGGCTGCAATTGCAGGCCACATAAAGCCCCTGCATGTCCAGACAAACAGATCCCAGGAGCAAATGCGGCAGGTCTGCAACTTGGTCCAAAACCTTTTAATGCCAGCAGCTCAGATTAGGGAGGATGTGACTGCAGGTTTAATTTAAAAATCTGGGGCATTCTCACCCTAATTAGGGTTTTCTAGTATGGGAAGATACGTGCGAAAAGTGTGTGGTCCTAGACTGCCTTGCAGGACATGATTTGAAGTTGGTCACAGAATGAAATATCTTCTGTGGCTGCGATGTTGAGGGCAGCTGTAATAATGATAATGCCTGGATGTCTAAGGGGTCCAGGGGTTGTTTTGTTTGGAAAAAATATCTGTATATTGTGTAGTTGGGTAAATTGTGGTATTATTTCAAAATAATCGGCATGACCTATGATGGAGGAAAGTAGAACAGAATTGTTCTAGGTGTGGTGCAGTGGGAGGCACAGAGATGAAGACAGCAGGGATGACTAAACCCAGACACTCATCTTTCATGTCTTGCACCTTCCATTATAATAGCTTAATAACTGGGCAGCTACATATGTGGGGAGCTAAGGTGCGTGCAGACCAAGGGATAGGCAAGGGATTGAACTGGAAATGCTGGCCTTAACGTTGTGCAGAATGAAAAATGGTGTCCTGATTTTACAAAAGAACTTGCAGGGGTTTGCAAGGTAAGTCTGGTACTTTCTCAGTGTTTTTCCATGAAGCTCTGAGTTCAAGAGGGGACAAATAGCATGACTGCTTCTACTTAATGAGATGTTACTAATTAGTACTACTAATATAGTATAGACCACTGGGGACACCTCTTCTTTCCCCCCAAGTGCAATTTACTGTCATGTTTTCTCTACTAGTGCCGCTGTAGGTTGAGTTGGAGTAGTCCCTCCCACTGAAAACGGCTGCAGATCTGATGGACTGTACACATGATCTAAGTACACATTTAGATAAAATATCTAACACGGCTGCCAGGCCATTTATTTTCACCAGTGAAAAGGCTATATTTCAAGACGGTGGTGAAACGTCAAGTGAATTATGGAGTTTGTCCTCCTACTTGTGAAAATAAATTGTGTATTCTATAATCTGAACCAGACTACTTTTTAATTATGTGCTGTTTCTCCTTGATTTACTAGTCAGGTTATCTAGAGGCCAAAACACCAGCAGATTTACCCTAGTCAGTCTGGAATGAAGTGACTTACAGGACTAACATCAGACCAAATAATTCATTTTTAACAAGCTACCATAGTTCATTGCTAGGCTTTAATCTTTTGCCCACGAGTTTTGACTCTTTTATGGAATAATGATCAGTTTTGCCTTCCTGTTTTGAGTTATATTTTCATTATTAATTATCAACCCAGCGGAATCTGCATGCAGTTAATTATGTTCCCAGGTTTGTGGAGTAATAAAAGTATCTTGAACTTGTCTGTGCAGCCATTTTAGCTAACAGGCTGAATGCTCCGTATTATGGGGGTATGAGCCTCAAAAGCTGGGCCTGGGGCAGTTATTTGTGGTGCAGCTAAATGCCCCACATGGCTGTGTGTGATGCCGTGTTCCTCCAGCTGTGGGTGCTGACCATGTGCCTGTAATGTGACATGTGCAAAAAATGCAATGGTAATCTTCAGAAGAGTGTGTTTCAGAGATGGTTACGTCAATTTTGCATCAGTCCTTCTGACCCCAAGCAGGCTGCTTCTGAAAAGGACCCTGCAGACAGCCAAGTGTCAAAAGCCAGTGAGACCTGGTGTGGTGCTGGGGAGAATAATTACTGTTTTGTGAATTATTGATGCTTGAGCCTGACATGGATTCCCCATGGGGCCTTAAATTTTTCCAATCTATTTGATCTCTTAGGAAAATCAGCAATAAAATAGGTATTCAGCATTTGCACTGCAAAGTATGAGTCCTTCCATGAGGATAATGCTGTACAGAACAAACTGATATCGAGCCGTGAATAGTAGAATTAGGTGGATTTATTTAATTTTTTAAACGTTATTTAACTTAGATGAATTTGGAGCTGCTTGTAGAACTGCTTATAGATTATTTTTTCAGTACAGTATTCAAAATGCAGGGATTTTATAGCTGGAAAAGAAATTATTCAGTGATAGTAGTCTGTACTTGTACCTCTGTAGAATTTGGTGGTCCGAAAGGTTAAGAATAACTAAAAGGTATCACTGGACACTTCTGTTAATGAACCAAAATGAATAAACACTACCTGGTACTTCCTCTGAAGTTGGTAATACAGAAGTTGATTTCCTGTTTTTCTCCTCACTCTGGATAAAGTGTTACTACAGAAGTTCTGTAGTATCTACAGAAGTTATCAGAGATGTTTCTAAGATCCTCACATGAATTGCAGTTCAACCTCCTTGTCCCTCAGCGATCAAGAGACGGTTCAGATAGGTCTGGATATTAGCTTGCACACAGGTTAGAGGAGCTGGCTAAATACGTGAAGATGTGAATTTTTACCCTGTGCTTTGCAGTTGTGGTCACAAGCAGTGCTGGGTGAGTGCAGCTGCTCGGTGTGGGTGAGCGCAGTTGCAAAGCAGGGGGATTTCCTTGCTTCAGTTTTTAAGGTCAGCAAGACCTTCCTGCCTGTCTGCTTAACATTGCTTTGCCCTTTCAGTTCTAATTGCCCTTTAAGCCACAAGAGCTGTATCTTAATAGCAGAATGGAGGAGAGTCTCTGAAGCCTGTGGAAGGGTTGGTGTCATGTCAGGAAGGGATCTGGGAGTGAGGCCATCCTCGTGTCTGAGAAAGCTGGACAGGGATGAGACTGTGTTCTGAGTGGATCATGGGCATGGCTGGTTGAGCGCAACAGTTCGGGGTCATGCTGGCGTGTCTATTTCAGAGCTCCAAGACCCAACACGTGGCTTGTGTCAACTGGCCCGGTTGACTTGCCCTCCAGAGCTTTTGAGATCTGTTGCCTTTTTATTTGTAGCTGAAGAGGTAGGCTCCTGTTTTGACGGAAATCACTATATATCTAGTTATATCTAATGTTCCTGTCAAGTCAGTGGGGCTTGCTTTGCTCTACTGGCTTCTCATGTAGGAGCCACCAGAAGTTTTCTGCTGAAAGCATCTCTGACCTCCTGAGCTGTGTCCTGAAGTGTATGATGGAGCAGAGGCTGAGGAGGCCCACAGGCCTCCTGTGGTATCTGGGGATGGGCTAGTGCAGAAGCTTCAGATGCCAAGGACTGCTTAGATCTTGGCTGGATGTGGTCGTCTGCCTCCCTCCATCCTCTGAAGCACAGCAGTGTTTCAGGTGAAGGAGACGCTCCAGGTCCCAGAGAGAGGTAGTAACTGTTGCCAGTTTGTATGTGCAGCTGAATCCATTTCAGCCATCCTGGGTGAGCTGGATAGATACTGGCTAGGCACACACATCCTAGTGTGCCCGGATGGAGAAGCCCAAGGGTGCTGCATCACTTGCTAACTCACTGCAGCAGGAGATCGGTAGAACAGTATCTGCCTCCCAGATAATAGCATGTG
>JAUBNY010000003.1:1189294-1203793 GCA_032275445.1 Crypturellus soui | reverse complement strand
CTCAAAAACTAAGCGTTGTTCCCAGCGAGTGTCGGGGAGGTTTGTTTCAATCCCTCTTGAAAATGCCAACACTGCAGTCTGTAACATTGTAAAAACAGTAGTATGGATGTGGCGTGTATAGGAACCTATTTGCAAAAGCTTGAATTGGCTGAAGCCATCTGCAGCCTGAGAACTCAGTTGATTTCACTAGCACATAAGGAACATATGGAAGCAGGGGCTATACTGCACTCCATCTGCAATGTACATAAATGCTTCATTACCAGAGCTCTTAGGGGGAAAGCCCACGGATAAGTTAGCATGTGCTAGGAATAGCTGCCAGCGCTCACAAGAGAATTCTTGGAGTTTCACAGGGTAAAATTCAAAATGGGATCAGGATTTGTTGATATATTTTTCATGCTTGTTTGATTTGCATGGTATTTTATGATTCCTTGTTTCTGGAAAGCATTTAAGAACATGGTTGTGAGCTATCACTGTAAGAAACGGAATCAGGAGCATATCAGGAGCAAGAATGAGTAAAATCTTGCCACTTTGGCAGCAATTTGTAGTATAAATGAGCCAGCCAGCCTCCCCCCCCAGCCTTGCTGCAACTGCAGAAGGCTGCACCCAGCCGCCCAGGTGTGCTTTGTGTGGACAAAGTACATGGGTGCCATGGAGAACGGCAGCTGCAGTATGTCGGCTCCATCCAAAAAGGGGAGCGGTGGAGAAAACTTCCACTTTGAATCATAAAACTTCCTGAAAATAGCTGATTCCCCCAAACCAGTTTGGGAGACCTGTTGTTTTTGGTCTGATTTTGCTCTTGGTGAAATCACTGGAAGGGAAGGTGAAAACGGATTTCTGTTGGTTGTGAAAAGGCCTGTTGCAAAGGAGGCCCTGTCTAGCCCCTCCACCTTCCTGCCTCCTTCCTTGCACTCGGAAAGAAAAAAAAAATCCTTAGTCTGTGTTTACTTCAATTTGAATAGCCTTATGGCCCCATAAGCTTAGTTTTCCAGGAGCCATGTGAACTTGATAGACTTCTGTGACCTTTCTGTCTTTGCCCATAAAATCTCCATGTTGCGTGCAGCTGCATGTACAGCAGTTGGCGTTCGCCGCCCCTAAACACATAAGGGATTAACCTTTTGCAACAGCGAATTCCCCAGAGTGAAGTTCACTGGCCAGTGGCAACTGCCCATCGCTACCCCTGCACTTATCAGGGTGTGTGTTTGTGCCTGGCCCAAGTCTCCATTTGTTTTTGTGCAGATTAAAACATCTGCCTTTCCCCCTGTGAAAGGAGCGTTTTGATGAGGTTCTCAGAAACCTCCTGCGCTCCCCTTAGTCTAAATTTATCCAGAGGCAGAGATTGTTGTGGAAGAGCAGAAGCAAGAAAATGACGCCTTTGTGCTGAAGGCTGAGCGCGCAGCCTGGTAGCTGTTCAGATGCCTGTGCTGTTCATTAATATTGACCGACAGTGCTCCAAACAGAATGAGGGGCTGTGCGCGCTGCCCGAGGGGGTACTGAGAGGCAGCCAGGAGTTACCAGGTAGTTCTGAGACCAGGCTGTTGCTACTGTTGTGTTTCCCTTAGGCTTCTAAATCCTTCCCATATTTGTTAAAAGAGCAGTCGATTAAACACCTTTCGTTGCGGAAGCTCATTTTGTAGTTCTAAAATCTGCCTTTTCCATCCGAAGGAGTCAGAAAAGATGTGGTAGGAATCCCAGTGTATGAATTGGCTGGTGCTGGTCTTTTTGAGGAAAACAGACAAACTAAACAGTTTTGGGGGAAGCTCAGTACTGTCGCTGGGCTGCTGCAAAGGACCAGTGATTGACTCAGTATACCACAGTACAAGAATTGAAAAACAAAACAAAATAAAACCATTGCTTTGGGATATTAGACAGTTGCCTACAATTCTTTGCTTTCTGCCCAAGTACTCATGCATTTCCTTAAAGCTTGGGCACTGAGCCTACCTGGAGATTGAAGGTCTGAGGGCAGACGCATTGGTGTTTGCATTATGATCAAAAAGGCTTCAAGTGATTATTTGGAAATGTTCAGAGTTCGAATGAGCTTTCATGCTGGCATGGTTGGTTTCTTGACCTGGGTCCAGGAGCTGAATTATATTTTATGTATGTCAACTCAGGCAGAACCTGCCAGCAAAAGAAAAAAAATGGCATTTTCATTTGTTACTATGCAGCTTCTTCTGTTCAGCACAACACAAAAATGCATCTGTGCAGTGAAAGACCAGAGACATTGCTCCTGCTGTCAGTGCCGTGTATTTAACTGCTTGTCTTAATGATTTGTTGCCAAAATGACAAAACACCAGATTATTTGAAAATAAGTAAAATATCTCAGTTGGCGCTCCTGTCCCAGGCCCCACGTTGCCACGGCATCAAGCCCACCCCAGCCATTCCCTATTATGCTATTAAAATAGGGCCTAAAATGAACAAATAACTTGATATCAAGTTATTTGTCCATTGCTCTGAAACGAGCACTTTCAGTTGTGTTTTGCCAAGGAAACCACAAAGCTTGTCATCTGGAGCCAGTGAAATGACTCTTGAGTTTCCTTGGCCGGCACTCCAAAATCTCATTTATTCTTGTAGCTATATATATGGACACCTTCATATTCTCATATCTGCCCATTTTGATTTATAGCATCACCTGAGGAAACTGCTTTTTCAGTTTATAACAGATGACTGAAAAATATGCTTAGATAGGTGTCTCCTTTCCGTTCTTCAGTTGTTACGCATGTTACAGTAAAATCTTGAGATGATACAAGAGTGTGGATGTTGTCTTTGGGGCACAACCTATGATAGCTACTTCAAAAAAAAAAGATTGATTTGGAGATCAAAATTATATGTTTAGGAGGATTTGCACGAGCAGTAGCATCAAAAGAAGACGTCCTTCAGACTCCCCTGTGATGCAAAGCAGCCTGAATACTCATTCGGGAAGCAATTTAAAAAAAATACTGACTTTCCCCATGTCAGTTTCTTCCAGCTGAGAACAAGCTCTATCAGAAGCAGATTCCAGCTGTTCCAGCTGTTGCGTGGGACAGCTGTTCATTCTGTCTGTCCAAGGTTTCATTCACCCCGCCTGTCCTTGCCAGGATCTGCGTGTGACGGGTGCAGCCTGCGAGGCTGGAGGATGTGACCGCTCCTAAATGCCCCTCTCTCGTGCGGTTGGAGACAGGGTCTTGCAGGGATCCTGATGACTTGTGTTTACCTTTCTGATCCTCAGCATAATTTAAGAAGTCTGTTGCTTTTCGGACGGCTGGCTGATAACCAGAAAGGCATTTCAGAAAATACAAATGTAATAGTCTCGTGCCTCGGAGGTCATATCCTCCCTGCTGAGAGTTAATTCACAGGACCTAGGGCAGCCTGCTGACACCAGGCTGGGGATAGGATGGAGAAAAGGCATTTGTGCTGCAAAATGTGATCAGAAGAGCAGAGGGCTTTGCTGGGGTTGGAGCTGTTTGTTTTTTTTCTCCTTTTTTTTTAAGGAGAGCAGAGGTTGTTTTCTTGCCTCGGCAGCTCATGAAGCAGCAGATGATGTGATTTGCAGAAAATGAGGTGGCAGTGTTTCAAGGACAGATGCACAATATTATTTTATTTTGCGTAGCCCTGCAGGAAATGAGCAGCGACTGCTGTAGGTGTCAGGCTGTCAGGCCAGCGTGGCCGCTGTGCCAAAGGCTGGCGTGATTCAGAGGTGGCTGTAGACGCTTCCAGCATGTCCCCTCCACGAGGGCCAGCCTGGGTGGCATCTGTGGAGGCTGTCAAGGGAGCCCTAGCTCTGATTTCATCATTGTGGAGCCACACACAAGAGAAATTGGCATCTGCTAGCAGCTAGAGTCCTCACCTTCGTGTAACGGGCTTTTTTTCCTCTTCTTGCACAGTTATACTGGCCTCCTTTACAGGACAGCTTCCCATGTGCTGTGCTTCTGAGCCAGGACTACAGGGAGCAAAGAGCTGCTGTCACTGTGAGAGCTCAGAGCTAATATTCCCTTCTCCTGGTTGTAACTCAAAGCTTTGTACCAAGTGGTATGTGAAAAACAGTGCGGGCTCAAGGCACAAAGCACCGGTCCATATCTCAGCTCTACAGAAGTGTTTCAAGAGGAGAGGGCTCAGTTACCATGTGGTGGTCCAGGGCAGTCGCCAATAAAACAGCTTCACATGGGTAGGCAGGGTGTTTCTGTGTCTGGGATCTCATCTGCCTTGACACTCGCCATTGCCCGTGTTGATGCAGCTGTGCCAGCATGACACCGTGCTGGGAATCATGAGAAAGCGGCTGCCTTTCCGCGCTGTTATTAAAATATGCCAAGGGTGCTCAGCAACCGAGGAGGAGAGCATTTTCTAATAACTCTGGGCTGGTGGCAGCCAGTGGTTTGGCGCTGCTCCGTTCCTTTTTCCTCTAGCAGTTGCGGTGGGTACGAATGCCTTCGGCACGTGCTGGGAACGGAGTAGAGCTCCTGTCGTTCAGCAGCAATCCCTGTGTGACGCAGCCTTGGCTACTGAACCTGCTCTGGGGTCCTGTTTAGAAGGAGCATTGCTAGGGAGAGGCCGTGGTGCTGCAGGAGAACAGCACTGCTTCTGGATGCTGTAGTCTGCCTTCTTTTAGCAATTGAGCATATTTCTCATGGAATCACTGAGCATCTAAGGTGTCACGATAGCTGCTGTTTTTGTGGAGAGACAAGAAAGGCCACTGACTGCAGAAGCTGTTGCTATAGCAGCTGTGGGCTTTAAGAACTTGGCCTCATGCAAATAGGTGTTTAGTTGATTCCATGAGGGCTAAGTGCAGCACCACTCAATTTAAGGGACAAAACAACTGAGCCTTATGCTAAGGCATAAGTACAATCAGATTCAAACCTGGGGTGCCCACACTTCCTACCTGACGATCTCAAAGTCCGTTGCAACAGTAATAACTAGGCATGTCAAGTTCAAAACTGCAGTGTTCTAAGCTGAATTCTCTACCTGCATTAAAATAATTTTGTGATTTTACCCTTATTGTAACCTAGGGCAGTGTGTGAGCCTGCTCGGGTTTTCTGTGATTGATATTTCAACCATATCAAGAACTTACCAGATGATAATGGTGCAACTAGGTTGATCTAAAGAGTGATCTACCTCAAAGTGTGTGGAAATAAGGGTGTTGTGCTTACACTGTTTTTTAAAGATGAAATAACAGTGACCCATAGGTAAGTATTGCCAAAATTTCAGATTTCTTTGTGGCCGAGACATTGGTTTTCAAGGGACTAGTGGGTATGTTTTTTATCCTGCATCCAGACTGGCCATGGTGACCTGACATGAGTAATGTAAATAGTTTTCAAACTTTTATATAAGATCCCTCATCTCTCACCTTCCACTGGCAGTGCCAGAAATAGGGTCGAAGACAGAGGCTGGTTCTGTGTGGGTGAACACACACAAAGAGGAGACTTGAGCTGCAAATAACAGGCCATGACCTGGTTAGCTGCCTCCTGGGTTTGTTTTGCGCTATGCTGTATCTGATAAATAATTTCTACCTACTGGGAGAAGAATTTCCACTATATGCTGCTCTTGCCATGTTATCATGGAAAATGATGCAGTGCCATTTGTTAGCATTCATATTTTAAGTTCTTGTTCTGTCTGCATATTGTCTAAGCAAATCAAGATTATATTAGCCTGATATTGCTGGCATCCTTCTGTGAATTGGTAATGAGAGGTTTGATGAGTAAAGAAGGGGGAAAACAACTTTTTTCAGGTGTTGGCAGCTCTTGACACAAACTACAAAATACAAGCTCCAGGACTATGAACTTTTGCTCAGTCACAGTCTGTTTCTCCAATCATTATTGTAGCTGTGGGGAACGCTGTATATATTTTTTTGATGTAATTTAAAGTGCCTGGTAAAAGCTGCAACTACCTGTTAATGTTTGTTTACAATATCTTGAATATGAAAAGCTAAGAAAATGCCCCTCTCGCACGCTTTCCTTGCTGTCCCCACCATTCATTTTGGCTCGACAAGCAAAACACGCTGTGTATGTGATCGCCATGTAGGTGTTGCACAGAATTAGTTTGGGCAAGATCAGCTAGAGAGTGTGATGGGGCATTGAGCAAGGGTAAATACTGTTACTTATTAAACTGGGAAGCAAGTCCTTACTTTCAGTACTCAGCTTACGGAGAGGCCTGTTGCCCACCCGTGTCCTTTCCCGATTTGTGCCTGTTGGTGTCCTGAAAGGCAATGGCAAATGCTCTTTCCCTCGGGTCCCCCCCTCAGATAACTAGTCCGTGCTCCAGCTGAGCACATAGAAAACAAGTTTCCTATGACCTGATCTGCATAGTGTGTCACAGGAATGGACTTCCAAGCACAGTGTAGTCCCTGTGAGAATGGGGACCACTGTAGGGTCCTGACACTGTGATGTCTCGCTGTGACCCTGCGTGCTGGGGTGACTTGGAGACAACAGAGTCACCCTGTGCTGCCTATGGTGGGGTCTTTGCTGAGTTTTAATCTGTCCACGCCAGCTTGGTGGACACAGGCTGCCTGCTTACAGATTTGGACTAGGATGGGGAGAAACACTGTACATTACCATTCTTGGGCCCCCAATTTCTACTCCTTTGACCTCAAAATTTACCAACCATATTAATTGTATTTTATTCATGTATTTCAGGGTAAAGGAAACTTGTAATTCCATTTTACTTTTCTTCTGTACCACTGCACACTCAAGGTTATATGTCATCAAGTCATACCATGTAAATTATAGATGGAGAATGAATATTTAGAAATATTACCCTTAATAGATTTTGCAGTCATTGTGCAATAATAATAACTTGTCACATGCATATGTAGAGGAACAGGGGAGATTTTGCATAATAGCACCATTTAAAACCTTAAACATTTTTTTCCCCAAAATTACTATGGCTTTTTTTTTTAATTAACAGGCAGAGCAAAATGTTTATTAATAAAAAGCCTGAGAGACAGTTGTGTCCTCACCTTCTGAATGCCCTTTTAATATGTTTTAGCATGTGCTTTTCATGGACTGATGAACTGGAACTGCACCTAAGAGAATGAGCTCTGAATAGAGATTTTAGTGCTGTCTTCATAGCTGGAACCTTGCTGCCCTCTAGGAATCTTTATAATGCAAGATTGTCAGTAATATTGCTACACCTTTTTGACAAATTGTGGAGCACTTGATTAATATTTAGTTATAGTGCTATGTCTAAACTGCTATGAAATACAGCATTTCATAGTTAAATGCTATGAAGAAAAATCAGGTTTCTGCAAGGACTGCTGGCTTATCAATTCCTATTTTTACAAGACCTTCAGAAGTTCTGCAAAGCCTCCTTGTTACTTCTGAGTGTTTTAATGCACTGAAGGGAAAGCAGAAAGTTACTTGAAACTTAAATAAATTGAGACTTGAATCAGTTTTGTTTAGACTCACCCTTCCCTGTCAGCAGCATTAGAGGTTGTAGCATTGAATGGTTTTCAGATTTCAGAATGATCTTCAGATTTCCTGTAGGAGGGGGAGGATACAGTGAATGTTAATGGGGAAGTAATTTCTACCACTGAAAAGGTTTTCTACTTAGAGATCTTATAGCAAGTTATTTAGCAGACAGTGGGCGAACCTGCTCCATGGGAAACAGTGAGAGGGAGATTTAAATAAAGCTAATGCCAAACCACAAAGGAAGTTTTATCACAATCTGGTGTGATAAACACTAGACTAGATAAACAGGACTAGTTTCAGAACTGTATGAGTTTAAAAAAAAATAGTTTGCAAAAGTTTGCTGCTGATGGGTTTGAACCAGTTTAACCCTACTGCTCTCAATGGAAGCAGTCCTGATTTGTCCTTAGAACTGAGGTTAGGATTTGCAGGTGGTTCTCTGTATAGTATCTTAATATATTTGTCATCATGTGCAATACAGAAACAGTGTTGATCTGAAAGCATGTGTTTCTATTTATGTACTATAAGCAATGAAGCAAAAATGTCTGGAGTGAAAGGTAGTGCTTAGGTTTGGTGGAAGCTAATACACATCCCTGGAGTGAAATTACAAGTTCATTTACTTCAGATTGACCTACACAAGGGAAAATATTATCAAGATTTGGTACAACACATAATAACAGTCCATTTGTTGCTGTTAACCATTGCAGTGGCTGTCCCTGAAAGCTGTTCATCATGCGTCATGCTTCTGCCACTCAGTGCTTTCTCCAGTAACAGCTCTGGCCATTTAATGGAGCTCAGTGATTCCCTACTAGCTCCTAGGTCTCCTGGAAAGCCCTATGGTTGGTATTTTGTTTTACAGCCTCCTTGGGTTGCCGTCTCTTCGTGTCTGCAGCTTGCGGATGATGCTACCATGTCTCATGCGCAAGCAGTTGTCTCTTCTTTGGTCTGTTTAGGTTTTCATTTTGCTCTGCTGGAGTTGAGGGTGTCCCTCAGAAAGCTCTGGGCTCTAAATAACACCTTTTCCTCTGTGTGCACAGAGAGCCACCTGTTTCTTTGTGGCTGATACATGAGGCTTTTATTCTCATGTATGAGGTTGAATCTACTCCTGATAACTCCTGTGTCCCCTTCCGTGAAGGGCTGGCAGCTTCTCCCTGTCTGGGGAAGATATAGGAAGTATCAACAGCCCAGGAGCCGGGCAGCTGTTGATTCAGTTGCATCAGCCTTCCTGTTGAAACTGGATCCCAAAGCTCAGAATGGGAATGAGGTTTCCAGTGAGTTACGGAGCTTTAAATCCTTCTATTTAAACAGCAAGCGCCAGGCTCAGGGAGACACTGAGAACTGCTGAGACTCTTCGAGGGGGTTGCAAAGATTTGTATGCATTCCTTTCTCCAGTGGAGGCGAGAAGCTCATTCTTTGGGTTTATTTAGGGTTTGTCTTGTTGGTTGGTAATTTTGTTTCTTTTTTTTGTGAACATGTTTAATTTTTCGCTTTTAATTTCAACTACAGATTTATATACGTAATAAAAATAACACACAGTGTGAGTGTGTGTGTGTGTGTGTATGTTAACTCTATTTTCAGCAGAGGATTTAGGATAAGAATAGCTCCATGACTGCCTGTAATACAAAATCTATTGAGAGGGCAGCTTTTGCATGCTAACAACAATAATGTGTCCTTCTAAACTCTGTATGTCAGTAAATTTCTGTTCCTGTGATAAGAGCTTGTTTCTCTCTGTAACCTCACAGCTGCTGATGGAGCTCTGATTTTACCTTCCTTTGATCAGGAGTTGATGTAGCCCCTTATTTTCCAAGCCATTGCAAATGCTAAAAGATTCATGGAGAGTTTTTAATTAAGTATTTCTGATTTTATCTTTGACCTTTTGCAGATTTCATGATAGAAAAGCCTATCAAGGCTGTGTACCAGAGTACATAAAGGTCTCATCATTTGCTGGTCCTGCAAATCCATATGGCAGCTTTCTTGTTTTCTCAGTATGCTGAACTTCTGGGGGTGCCATTGGGGAAATTGTATTCCAGATGCAGACAGTGCTGCGTTCAGCACGTGTGCTGTAGAAAGGAGAGCATCTCGCTTCAGTACCATATCCAAATGTCATCATCTGGTGTACAGGATGGTGATATATTGGTATTAATTAGTTATTGTTTCCAAATATTTTTTCATCTGAAATTTTAATAATCTAATTATCATGTTTTGACAAAAGTCTCTTTCTAATAAACTTCTAATGTTACATAGCTTCCAGGTTCTGGCCTTCAGTAATGAATAAATAAATTACTGGCTCTCAGAACTTGGCTCAGAGATGTAGCAATTTCTCCTGTATCCCTGCCAAAAGCAACTTTCTGATTGCTGGCTTGCTTTAGGGAGTCAGTGATCAGTATCAGCTATTGCTTTACCTTAAATGATTAGTTCAGGGATTGAATGTAGAGCAGCTGGATTTGGATATAGAAATACCATGCGGCTTGTTTGTTTCTGAGTGTTTTTTCTATGTTCTTGTCCAGGTTAGGGAATGTGAGGCTGTCTTTCAGGATGTGGATGCCTTCTTCCTTGCCTTCCCTGAATGCCGCCTGGAGGCAATTCCCATGCGGTCACTAGTTGCCCTCAAGAGGATTTGTTTTTTTACAGTGGTTGGCTGCTGCAAATCCTGTGTTTTTCCTAGACTTGCTCCTCTTTGTACTAAAGTTTTTTGGGTTCAGGGGAAGCTTTGTAATATTGTTGATATTGCAGGCACTGATTTAAGCAGTATAGACAGTATTTTGTTCCACAAAAAAAAAAACCCAAAACCTCACTAGTGATGTATTGTATTTTTTTGCATCACCTCTCCATTTTACCTTAAAGAAACTGTGTTTCCTCTGAAGAGCTTGTGGAGCAAATGGGATAAACTTGATCATTTTTCCTAACACTATATTTTGGATAGGGTTAGTTGTTTAGTCCTCTCTGATGAAGCTGTGTGTTGCTAGCCCAGCAGTGAAATTGTTTTTCCCCTTCCCTGCACATGCCAGAAAACCACTGTTCTTACTTGAGTGCATGAACAAAGGCTTAGAGAGGGAAGCATCCACTTTTGAGCCCTGAGGAGTATCTTTAGCCATTCCAGGCTTCGTTGCCTTGCCCAAGGGAATAATAATACCTTTAAAAAGAATTTAAACATGAGAAGGTTGTATGCTGAGCCTGACATGGAAAGTGATGTAACCACCAGTGAGAGCGTGACGCCCTGGCAACTGAGTACAGGGAGCTCGATACCTCCTCTCCTAAAGCAACAGTTGTGATTTCACCCTTGTTTCGGTGTGCAGGCCAGAGTTTCCTGTGAGTAGTGTCCTTCTAGCTAATCAGATACCTGTGCTGGGAAAGAGATAAGCTGTCATGTTGCTTTGACTGCTTCCAGTGGCAGAGCTATTGTTTGCAAGGGTTTGAGCTGGCTGCTGATATCCTTGTGTGTCTCTTGACTCGGTGCCTCCCTCACATGCCGCAGGGGCGGGAGAGAAGTAAGCTGGGAGGAAGCCAGTGCG
Source organism: Crypturellus soui (assembly GCA_032275445.1). Taxonomy (NCBI): domain Eukaryota; kingdom Metazoa; phylum Chordata; class Aves; order Tinamiformes; family Tinamidae; genus Crypturellus; species Crypturellus soui. The sequence continues at coordinate 1,192,911 of JAUBNY010000003.1, read as the reverse complement.
CTGCAAGAAGCAACAGGTGAATTCTGGGATGTCAAGGCGAAAAGTCACACAGGCTGCAGGTTTCAGCAAAGTGCTCATGACCTCAATCCTGCTGCTGCAAGACATGGCTCAGGATTAGAATGTTTCAAGCCGTATTCTGCTCACGTACTTGAGGTCCGTTCCCTGTTCCCAGGTGGGAAATAGTCACATTTTCTGTGAGAAGCACGTAACTAGATGCGACAGGAGAGAGGATCAGGGTGAGCTGGTTTGCATGGTATGTTCAAGGTTTCTAGTGGTGTTCTGGGGGTTTGATAACGCACATGATGGTGGCGGAGGAAAGTGGTAGGAGGAGTCTATACTCAATGGGGAAAATGAAGTTAGCGGCTGTAAATCCTTGCAAGCAACAGCAGGGAGTCTCTTCCCGTACGTAAGCCAACAGAAATAACAGGCATCTCTGGTGTGGTGGAGAGCTGCAAGGGCAATATGGCTGTAAATGCAGTTCTATACCAATATATTTTTTGCAGTAATCTCCTTTTCAATACTTCAGGTGAGCCCAAGTGCGTGAGAGTCACCATTTCCCAAATTCATCCAACAGCTCATTACCTTAGGATTTCTGTAATGAGCTCTGCATGCCGCTACATTTTAAGACCCCTCATGAGCTGCCCCCAGTGCAAGAAGCCATTATTTGCTTCCTGAATGGAGTTCGATAAGGCTACCGTGACCTTAGTATTTGGGGGTGCAAGCTGATATTTGCAGTGTAGTGTAGAGCACAATTGTAGCTTTTGCAGTTAGGGCAAAATGTGTGGTGAAGGATGTGTCAAGCTAACCCACACGTTGCTGGAGTTGATTGTTGGGTTCATGTGTGTGTGTTTCTATGTGTTAAAGTGGGAAGAGCAATGCAAAGTAGCGTAAGTGAAAGCTCACTGTGAAATGGTGCTGTTCAAGTAATACGAATGGGAGGCAGCTGCCTGTCATTCTGTACAACTAAGAGTTTTCTAAAATTCTTTACCTTTGTCATCAAAACATGGAGATGCTTCCTGAACTTCCTTTGTGTTCCATCTTTCCCCTGCAATGAGGATGGGAAGCAGCTCGAGGCACCTTTGTAGTCAGGTTTGCTGCTGGGGGAGTCCCTGCTGCTTTAAACCTCTGGAGCCAAAATAAAGAGCCCGGGCACTGTCATTACTTCCCTCTTAGCTCCTCTATGATATGCGTGTGTGTGTGCGCACATGTGTAAATATATATAGATAGAACTCCTCTGACCTGGAACTTGCAATGTATTATCTTGACCCGTAACTTCATGGCATGCCTGAGATCTTGTTTTAAAACAAACGTAGCTTTTTGTGGGCTCTCTTCAGAGGTGATGACCTTCCAGTGTATGGGCTGCTACCTCAGACATCTGAGGTCGACAGAGTTAAACACTCATAAATAGGTGGCCAGACGGTGTGTGCAGTTACCGAGTACACAGTCATGTTTACGTACAGATAAAGTACAGGAGACGAGAAATGATCTGAAGTCAGTAGTATTCCTCCGCGTATTGAGTCTTCTTTGGATATTGTCATTCAGACTGCTGCCTTCTATGCTTTTGGCTGAGGTGAGGGGTTTGTGTATCTTTGAGAGCACATTTCTTTCAGAAGCCCTTTTTCCTCTTGCTTGAAAGTGGTTTTGAAACATTCCTCATCAGTCACATTTGTCCTTTTGCTGTAGTTTTTCTTTCCCCTTCATTTTTCTACCTTCCTGCTTCACGAGGCTGGGCAGTGCTTTCTTCTTGCTCCAGCAAATTTGTAGTCCAAGGAAATTCCCAATCAAGTAGCAGCAACTCATGTAATGAATGATTATTTCTGGCTATTTCTGATCTAGTGTGGGTGGATCCTGTCTCTCTGAGGTGGATACAAATGGAGATATTTGGAGAGAGAGCAGTTTTCACAGTAACTATTCATATTTGCAGGTAAATTTTGCAAAATGCACCAACTAATGCCCCAGACTGTCTCTGTAAATGTATATAGCATGGGACTACATCTGAGATGTAGAACAAAACCGGATGATGGATAAAAGAAAAACAGGAATGTAGGAGGTGATGTGGTTTGGGGGAGTGAAGGACATGGAGAAAATAAGAGTTAAATGGAAGGTGAAATGAGCGCTTGACTAAGTTTATTTGCTAGGAGTTTAACATCAATTGGTAAACCTTAGCTGTTTTCTTAAAACCTTAACAATGTGTGTTAATTGGTCAGTCTCTTTTAAACATAGGTTTTCAAATTGAACTCTAGGGAGTTTTTTGGTAGTTCCTGAATATTTATTTTGTCTTTCACCCTACAGCTGCATAAAAAACAAGTTTGAGCACCTGCACTTTCTCCTCTCTCCATTTAACCTTCCTTAGCAGAAGTTTAAGATTTTCTTTGCACTCAGAGTCAGTCCTTTGGCTGCAGCAGAGGATTGCAAATAAGGACGGAGCTGTGTGCTAGGCAGTGTTTGAGGTGAGTCCCCCAGGCTGTGCTGAGGTGGAGACAACCTGGTTCTCAAGGACAGCGCCATGCTTACCTGTGTGCTGAACCACTCTTGGAGATGCCATGTAGCTAAGTAATTCCATATCAGCAAAGGAATCTTCTCATGACAGGGTTCTTGCAGCCTACCAAAAAAAAAAAAAAAAAGTTATACCTGAGAATGCACCTTTTCCCGGTAGATAGCTCAGTTTGAAAGAAATAGCTAGGGAGGGTTGTACTTAGAAATCTCCTGTAAACATTACAGTATTGTCTTCCTTGTTAGATCTCTAAGAATTTAATTTTTCACAGGGACATGGGCATCAAAAGCAGCAGGCAGGGCAAGAGCTCTCCTTTATTTCTAGGAAATGTTTTTCTCCATTCGGGAGTCTCAAGTGTTGCTACCATAAAAGCAGATGGGTCTGTGAGCATTTTACCCTACGAACAGGCCCTCGTTCCTTGCAGCTCATTTTTGGGATGTAGCATGGAGATCTTAGTGGAGCTACAGTTAATTTCCATTGGTCTGCATTAATACTTTGGTGTATTTAAGTGGACAATCTCCTTGTCCTGTTTATTTGCTGTAGATCAGTGTCACTGTACGCATTATTTGTAGATTCATTTGCCAGCTGTGACAAGCTTACAGCTTCCTTCCAATGACAGTTTTGATCAAGGTTTGCTTGATTAAGTACATGATGATTATAAACAACACTTGTTGACATACAAAACCTCAGACATTAGGAAAATTTAATCTTAGTCAAGGTGATAAGTCTGCTTTGTTAGTTATTTGTTAGGTCTGTCAGAACTTAATGGATTTCCAAGTACTCTGCAAGGAATGAATTTAGTTCTGTGTAAATATGCAATTTCTGTTTTATCACCACATATTGGAGCAGAGCTGTTGGACCTTATATCTGACTTGGGCTGAGAAACAGTTCCTGAAAGAATTAATGTTTTCAGAGGCCTTTGATGCCAGCTCAGCTTCTGTGGTAACAATCTCCTCTTGCAGCTCTAGCGTGATGTGTATTTCTGTGCTGTCATGGAAGCTGCGTTAAAATGTAGAGAGAAGAACCTTGTGAGTTCCATTACTTAGCTAAGCAAAATCTGCTTTTAGGGAGAAAAGCTATTAAGCTGCAAAAATCTTATTAGCAATCCTGGATGCTAGACTTC
>JAUBNY010000003.1:1174459-1189194 GCA_032275445.1 Crypturellus soui | reverse complement strand
GGTGCGCCTGAGCTGCTGGCAGCAGCCTGTTGTGGCCACTCTGTGTGCACCAAGAGCTGGCGAGCGTCACCCACAGCAGCGATGGACACATTCATAAGCTTCTCCTTGAGACTTATTGCCATTTCCAGAATTTTTATTCTAGAATGATGGTATGAGAGGCAAGAAATAGCTCGTTTAGACATGATGAGTGTTGATCTTTCTAAATATTTTCCCCAGTAAAATGTCTGGGTTTTTTGGTCTGTTTCGAGTTGCTTCTTACAACTAGGTCACTTCTTTTGCCTACAGTAATCTGATAGTGATTAATAACCTTATTACTGACTCTGTGAACTTCATCAGAAGGCATGGAATTTAAAAATTCATCAAAAAAGTAGAATTTGCTAGTGAATGTTTCATAAATTTCAAGATGGCTACAGAATCATTTTAAATGTCTGTGTTGTTGTGTTCCCTAACTTCAAACTAACATTCATTTACTCTTTTGTTTGATAATAAATGTACCAGAAAGCTATACTGACTTTTATCTATATAAAAGATAGAAAAGATATAAAAGTCATCAGGCTTCAGCTTAAACTGTGTGTGGAATATCAATAGTACATTTATCAAAACAGCCAATAGCAGTTCAGTTATTTTCTGTTTCTGTCATTTGCAAATATCTGCATGTTATCTTCAGATCCTTACCCCAAGTTTCTGACTTTTTCCATGGCCCAGGCTCCATGCTTCATGAGAGGGTTAATGATTACCTGAAGGATAGATGCTCTCTCTCCAGTATTAGCCAGCATCTGCTGTGTATGTGCTTTTGCTGGTTAATACTTTGCTAGTGTCTAGGTTTCACTGATTTTGCCACCTCTCCCATCACCAGAGTTTAACTCCTTCCACACACCTACAGAAATGTTCCAAAGATAAATCAGAAATGCCTAATGATTTCCTCCACTGTCTGTCATATGTTGTCCTAAGTAACACAAAATTTTTCTTTACTTCCTAATAGGAAAAAACAAGTATCTGCTCTTGTCTGGTTAGTTCAGAATTACTTGCTTTGTATAGTTATTGATATTTCTTAATAAACTGTAGATATTTTGGGGACATGTTTTCAACCATCAGCTGCTTTAGAAATGCTAATATTTATGTGAATCCTTCTCATAATTAAATACCTGTGTGCACATAAAAGTTGATAGGAAGTTCACAGGAGCTTTCTCTTCACTTCTATTTTAATCTGCTATATTGCAGGGCACAGGGATTTACTAAACTCTTTTTGTGCTCTGCACATAACTGTCATAATGGGTGATTCCTTCTTGAGAAAAGCTGCCCTTGAGTTAGAAATCTCAAAGTCATTGGAAGGGCAAAAGAGTTGTGCTGATAATTCATTAGGTGACACTGCTTCTGTTTGGACTGCTTCTATTGGGAACTGATATCCCAAAATGGTGCTGAGAGGGACAGTGTTTTTGGAGACGTCTGATTTTGGATGAGTTGTTTCACAAATGTCCTGACCTGATGACTTAAATCTCCTGCCCTTTTTGATAGCAAGGAAGACTCTGGCATGCTGAGCCCCGATGCTTTATTAGGTAATTGTGTTATGCCTGTGTACTTAGGCCCTCAAGCTTCAGCTGAATAACTTGCTCTATTTTCTAAACCCTTAAAAGACAGCTTTACATTATTAAACAACTGATGTTATGATGAAATGGTGTGTATGCATTATGTATGTTTGCTCAGTTTGTTTTTTTTTGCCTCCTTTGGGTTGTGTACACATGCCACAAAGAGCAATCACTTTGTGGTCAAATTTGAAGCCAGACAGGAGTTGAATTAACTGGTTCTCCCTTGGAGAGATGAAATATTTCCATGTTTGGGCACAGTTTGGTGTACACTTACAAAGTACGGTGCACAGAATACATGATTTTCACACTGGAGAAATAAGGCAGGCTGGCTGCTTTTTCTGGAATTTGTCCAGAATCAGATGTTAGAAAAGTCCTTCTGCCTTTTTTTGTTGATGTTGACAAAATAATTGACTCTGTAAAGTGAGAAGAAATAAGAGCATGTGTGTGTTTTGCAGAACAGTTCTGCTACCTTAGAATTAGTAAGTAGTGGTAGTGCCTGCTTGCCAATGGGCAAGTGGGACCCAAGACATTGGGGTGAGACGCAAAGAATTACAAGAACTGGATCCAGAGATTATTAGCCACAGTAATTACACCATCCAAGGGCACTGGACAGTTACCTGCTGATCAGAGGGCTGTTCTGTTTTTGCTCACCTCTATCTTAAGAACTAACACAAGAATTTAGCAGATCAAGAGTGGTTTTGTGCTGAGTTCGTTTTCTCATTTGTGCTGTGTACCCAGACACATGTTCAAACTGACAAAACAGCATCTAGATGCGTATCTGCTGTAGGCTCAGTATTCCATATTAATGAAGAGCAAAGAGCTTAACGAGTATTGCTGATAGCTGCAGCAATGGCATGCTGTGAATGTCAGGCTTGTTAGGTGCTGAGGTTGATTTGGGCCCCCTGGGTTCTGGCATGTTGGCATTCCAGATTTGCAGATTTCCATGGGTTGCAGGAAGGCCCTTTCTCCACAACCCCCACTAGGTTCTTGGTGGATTTGTACTTCAGAAGGGCTTCCTTTTGCACAGTGACTGCCTTAATTTGGAGCCACTGCATTGAAGAAATTCCTTTGCTGTCAAGGCATGACTTGCATATCTGAAACCCAGGTTTTTCCTTGCTCCATCTGCTTCTGTGAGTTCAATCCCATTCTTGACTATGCAGCCAGAGAAAAGTGATTTCATCTCAGCTGTGTGTTTGAAAAAGGTGCATAAAAATACTTTGTGCTGTTAGAGTTGAACAGAATTTTAGCATAAAAAGGAAAAAGCATTGACTCACACAGGACATGTTAGTAAGGACTGAAAATGGCTGTAAGTTGCAACAACAGGATAGTGAATATGACAATTCTGACCACATCTAATATCACGAAGATGCTAACAACACTGAAGAATGATTTCCTTCTGGAAAGCTGAAAACCACAGAAGTGCAAAGCAAGAGTGCCTCTGACTTGCCATGTGGCACTGGTTAGTGGGGAACGCAGCCGTGCGTGCTGCTGCTCTGGGGCCTGGTGCAGAGCTCCGACGGGGTTCCCAAGGCACCATGGCCCTTTGCTGTAACTTTAAAAGAAAATGTTCTGGGCAATACGCCTCAGGTAGGAAGAGATAGAGGTTTGCAAGTGGAAGCTTCCCTGTTTGGGAACAGATACCAGAGAGGGGAAGATACGAAAGCTACTTGTACTGACAGGAGCATCTTGGTGAAAGGAAAGGGAGGAAGGAACAGACTACCAGCTAAGTACCACATGAGATCTGTGCCTGAGGATGAGGTGGACAGCCATGAAACCTCACTCAATGGGCTAGCAGGTTGGGAACGTGGGCTGGGAGCTCCAGAAGAACCTCAGCAGTGCTGGTGGCTTCCAGAACAGTCGGATGACGATGACTGCTGATGAGCAAATGTTGCAGTTGGTTACTCAGGTACTGATGTAGTTTCAGTAATTATTTGTTAGGAGAGTGACTTTTGGTATCTGTGAAAGATATAAAACACTTAAATATTTTACTATGCAGTATTACACTAATGCACCGATTTTCATGTTACTGTTATGCAAGTTGTAGCATAGAGCATTATGTAGTTGTAGCATAGAGAAAAGATGAATATTTCCTGAACTCCATTTTCAGATATTCAAAAGCAGATGGTTCAGAGCTCCATGCAAACAATTGATTCTCCTATTCTAAACATCCTGCTTTATTCCTGGCAAACTACAAATGGCAAACAGTGACAGAGTACAGTGCCCACCAGGGAATGTACTTGTGTTACTAGCCTTTTGCTATTTATCTGCCTAAATGACTGTGCAGTGCCTAAGTGGAAAAGCTAATATGAACACAAAAAATAGAACTTTAATGCAGAGACCTGCCATCAAGATGGTCAATACACAAGATGGATGCTATCTGCAGAAAATGTTGTTTATAATAAAATATTTCAAAAGTAGTACCTTTCTTGCTGACTTGTTTGTAGCTTTTTAATTCTCTTTAGGAAAAATCTGTTAGTTTTGTGGCATCTAATATGGCTTGGTAGTAAAACAACAATGAATTTGATAGCTGTAGTTCAAAGCCAGGGTTCTCAACTGTGGTGGTGTGGTGGTATTAGTCATTTAAGATGCGTAGGTGATAGGAATGCCAGCCATATCATCTCTCCTTTCAGATGATGGAATAGCATTGAGCTGAACAAGGGCAAAGGGTGTAAAAGCACTGTGGTTAAAATAATTGAAAATGTTATTTATATATCTTTCTCAATACAGCCTATTATCAAGGTGTAAGATGCAGTGGAACTATATAATGGAACTCAAGATACTGGCTAAAACCTATTTGTAAATGTAACTTTCAGTATCACCAGCAGAATAGCTGGAAAGCATAACTCTGGCTTGAGTCTGTTCTTCCAATCTCCCTCTTTTGCTAAAGAAAGAAAACCTCAGCACATGGACATGCTGGCTACTGGCACTAGATTCTGATACCTGCTGTGATTTGAACAGAATAAACAATACAGAATATTTTTCCAAACTTTGCAGAACACTTTAAAAATGATTACACATGAAGTTCTTATGTTGGCCACTGTTTTTTTTAAACATCTAGCCATCTAGATTGCCATGGAGATTGTTACATCTGGCCATCTTACCTTGCAGTAAGATTCAAGTCCTGCATGATTCTTATCATCTAAGAATCATGTGTATAATCTAAGAACTCTAATTTTAAAACCTAGCAACTGTAAATGGGTTTCTTAACACCAAGTTGCAGGATAAATGGACCCTGTAATTGCCAATGTCAGTGTGTGAAAGATGAACACATATAGATTTGAACCGTCTTTTAGTAGCTCATCAGTGTGTCAAGTGAGACTGCTGTGCTTAAAGTAACAGTGATCAGTGTTGAGTTAGTATCGAGCTTTGGATACTCATCAGTTGTGTTTTGTCTGTTAACGTGCAAGGAAAAATGGAAAATAAGTTTGCTTATGTTGTTATCTGATATTCTGTGCAACTTGCAGAGATGATTCCTGCTTCAGAACAAGAAGTCGGAGTACAAATGCTATAAAATGAGAACTGACAAAGAGAACGCAGGTGTGTTTTCCTAGAGAAATTAAATATATTGCTTGCCTTGGAGTTCATTTGTAACATGGGGGAAGATTTAAGAACACAATGTTGTCAGTTACACACTTACTTGTGCAGGAGCATTGTACATGTGAACAGAGCAGAGGATGCCCAGTTCCTTAGTCAAGGGGGTAGCGCTCGTTTCTACGTGGGGCTGGATTCAGAAGGCTTACACAAGGCCTAGAGAAGATGGCTCATACTTGTCTGTTCTGTGTAGTGTTTGTGTGGAGTAACAGCTCTGCAGGATCCGCTCTTCTGTCTTGAAGGCTGCTGCAGCTCTTGGGCTGCAGCTGGTAGAGCAGATGTGAAGGAGAAGCGGGCAGGGTGCAGTGCTCACTTGCCGAGGTGATGAACAGCAGGAATGGGAACAGAATTCCAGGGCATGGAGACCAAAATTGTCTGAAAAGAAGACAAGCTTTGAAAACAAAAAATAAAGTGAAAGCAGAGGGTGGGGTGGAAAGAAGACAAAGAACCCCTGAGGCAACACTTGCAGAAATTAATTAGAGAGGAATTACAGTTCCAAGATATTTTTGTTTATATGGCTTTTAAGTAGGCTTTTTTTTTTTTTCCTGGAGGTGATGGGCAGCCACGAGTTGCCAAATGAACACCATATAGAGGTCTATTCATTGTATTGATGTGAAATATTAGAAGGCTAAAATTTCACTCTTGAAACCAAAAATTCAGGAACCAAGTTAAAAAGCATTCAAATATGGGGATGTTTCTGAATAAAACCCAGTGGGTTCTGTTGTTATGCCAAGCTGCCTTTCACCATTGTTGAGCACTCAGTTCAGAGTGAGGGTTTCAGAATTCGTAGCTAAGAGGAATGCTCAAGGGAATATACAATTGCTTAATTTTGGAATTGGCCCCCAAATTTTCTGTTGGAATGCACATATTCTTTTGAGGTTGTCCATGACATTTTCAGCTGAGAAAAATCAGATTAGCCCTACTTTTTGATGTTCCTTCTGGGAGAAAATTCTCTCTTAAGCAGACGGTATGAATTTAATCCTTTTACATTCCATTCTCAAGAATACTGGAACTAGAGTTTGCAATAAATCCAAGATGCTTCTAAAAGGAGAAGGAGTACTCCATTCGGAGTTTAGCTTGAGCTACATTTTGTGTGAGAGGGGTGTCATGGATCCAGTGAAGGTGGAGGATTAGAGAGAGGAGACCACAGCAACAAAACATATTGACTAAAAATCTTTTTTCAACCGAATGCAAAAGGTTTGCACATCCTTAGCTAATCAATAGATGATAAAGAGCAGGAGATTTGTTGAGTCTGATATTTCAGAAAAGTAGGAGAGCTGAGTTTGGTATTTCAGGCTACACTCACCCCTTAAATTCAGTCACCTCCTTATGCTTTTCTTTTGTGTGGGGTTGCACGAGCAAACACAGGTTGTTCCCTTGCTTTCCCTCTGTGCATGGGTCCCTGCAGGAACTGGCTTTGCTATATTTTAATTGTGTTTTTTCCGGCTGCTGGCAAGAGATCTTAAAATACTTGGCCTTGCTTGTGTCGAAGTGAGCAAAGCTGCACCCAGCATGAGGTTGAGCAGTCCAGGCTGTCCTGGTCAGGAGGCTCAGTCGCAGTCTGTATTTACCAGTTCCTGGGCTGCTAGAGGGGATGCATAGGAGCAATTGGGAAGCCAAGTTGTTGCAAGCGGGAAAGGTGAGGCAAGGGGAGCAATCTGACCTGTTCCAAGTGGAATATTCGTCATGCAGCTGAGCCATGTCACTGTGTCCGATCTAAATGGAAATTATGGATAGAGTTCTTGATAAATATGAATTTGTTGGTGAGGCTACCAAGAAAACAAAACCGTTTAGGGACTGATTAGAGCTGTATGAAGTAAATATATGTCATTACAATTCAGTTTTGAGAAACAGTATGGACCAATTTTGCCTGTTACCTATGGCTGGAAGAAACAGGGTATGTGCATAATCATGAAAAGAGCAGCTTTTCATCTCAGGCAGCTGAGTGTGCAGGAGTCCACGTGCAGGAGTCCACATCTTTGATCCTTGGTTCTGTTTCTCCCAGAGTCTGTGACATCTGTAAATTTACAAGGGGACAAAACAGTCACAAAGAGCCCCTGACTCAAAGGACTATGTATCTCTTGCACTTGGACTGCAAATGCAAAAGGGACCACCAGTGTGAGATGTATCATCTTGAGCTGTATAACCATGCAGCTAAAATATGTTATGATTATATCCTCTTAGGAAAGGATGAAGGATGCGTTTGTCTGTTTAGTGACCTTCATGCCCAGCACCGTTTTCAAGTAGAGATGCTTAATATCAATATCTGCAGCATGAATAGATGTCTGACTTTTGAAGGTGGTGATCTTCTTGAGCAACATTAAAATCAAGTAATGCTATGTAAAAAAAATAAAAGAGGGGGGATGCTAAACCACCTCTTTCAGAGGTGTCACACGGATCTACTGAATATTTAGAAAGGGCCTTATAATTTCTATTTTTCCATATTTTTTATTTGAGATAGATATTTACTGAATTATAGGCATTTTTTTCTCAGCTCTCCACAAGGCCTTCAGCCTGTATTTTAAATGTCATGCTGTTAAAAATTAACATTTGCAGTAATACGCAGATCAAACACTACTGTATTCCCACGTATCTGTTAGCAAGGCTTCATGCCAACCTCTGGCAATTCTTGAGTAACAGTTAAGTCAAAAGAAAATAGAGTTCTGCAAGATCTGATGTGTGAAGGAAAGGGATTGAACTACAAAGCAGATCCAGAATCAGTATAAAATGGTGAAGCTCCTAAGCTTTAGTTTTTTTACACCAAAATAAAATCTAACATAACATGCTTTCTTTCTTTGCTAAACTAAACACATATTATTTATATATAAATAATCAATGTTTAATTTAGCTGTTTAGAGTACTTCACTGGAATCCACACTGTAAGTGAACTATCTAAACTTCTGGGATTCATTCAGTTTATCTGAAGAGCACCCTCCAGTTTGTTACAAGATGATCACCAAGTAGTCCATCAGCTTTAAATATGCAGGTTATTAGAAGAATATGGAGCAATCTAACAGACAGCAAAGAGAAGCACCCTTACTTGGTTATGGTTTCATCTTTTTCATTACTATAAGTAGTACGAAAATCAAGTCAGTTCTTGCTTAATTCTTGGATCTGACAGGTATTTTGTATAAATACATCCTTATGGTCTTTTTATACCTTACAAGTTTTCAGTCTTTTAAAAACATTTTCATATGTTCTACACAGATGTAGAGAACTTCTGGTTTAGCCTGATATTCTTTGGCCAAACTCCACTCAGGTGACTGGATTTGATTATCAGCAAAATATTCCATGTCCTTTTGCCTTCTGTCAGCTGCACCCTGTGTCCTTGTCCTAAGCTTTGAAAAAGTTTCTGTTGTCTTGTTAAATACATTACTTGGGCTCAACATGGGAAAAGTGCTCAGTGAAATGCAAACCACCATTCATTTTTAGGATAAATATTCTTCTCTAAATATATTTACTAGGTGTGACAGTATAGTGAGGCTTTCCATTTGTATCTGAATTTTTTGTGCATTTTCAGGAAGAGAGCTCTAGATGACATATAAAATAGACCAGGTCGTGCCAGGCAGTCATGGCTGGACCCCTAGGATGTTCCTCTTCAGACACCTAAATGCTACAGTGCCCAGCACGGATCATGGCACTCTCCAGAAGACTGCCTCCCAGAAGCAGTGCTCTGCTCTAATGAACAGAAACCTTTACTGTAGATATGACCTGCATAAAAATAAGATGGAAGAGAAGGGATAAAGATGAGGTCAAAACTCCTGATTTCTAGGTGCATCGAGTTTGTACATGAAGTGTACGTGCACGCTGCTGGCTCCGTGCAAGTTCTTCAAAATGTCAGACCTGTCCAAGCCAGCGGGCCGGGCTGCACCAGTGCTAGCGTCAACTGTGTCTTATCCCTAGGGATTCACAGCATCACCCATGTGTCAAATGTTGTTGTTGTGAATGTGACCCATACTCTTCCTGAAAATGGAAAATGGAGGCGTCCTCACTTGTTTAAAGCACCCTTCTCTCACTCGGTGTTTATCTACCATGGTACAATAATTGCTGCAAAACTTCTAATGTGTATATCAAGTTACAGATTAGAACAGACCCTGCAGTTCTAGCAACAGCGTGGGGCTGATTTTATTTTCCACTGGCACTTATCCTCTCGTTTCCTTTTGGAAGCCTGGCAGCCCCTCGCCGCCTTCTGGGGAATGTACGGCCAGGACCTTCTTTTTGTGCCATGGCTGAAGATAACCATGCCAGTGCTGTCTGCGTCTGCTTTCCTCGGAGCCGTTACTGCTGCCTTCGGCAGCCCGCTTGGCAGGAGCTTGGTTGGACAGGAAAGCAAAAGGATTTCTAAGTACAATTATCTTCTCTTGCAGGAGGAGACCGAGAGCGGATGACAGCTAATCATGAGACGTACCTTCTCATGGCAAGCACCCAGAATGACATGGAGGATTGGGTGAAATCCATCCGTAGGGTTATATGGGCGCCGTTTGGAGGAGGTGAGTCAGTGAGAATATATCAGATTTCCAGATGAACAAAGACGTGTAAGGGTTAATTTGTTGCCTTTCAGCCATGGTTAAAATTTTGTGGTGGAGAGGAGATGAGAATGATCTAGATATTTCAAAAACAGTGGAATAAACACTTGGTTTTCACCTGTTATACAGGTATCAGGCATGTTGCCACATAGAGGAATCAGTGAATAGGCTTTAAAACATCTAAAACTTCCTCCCTTGAAAAGGACAGCATGTTGTAGAGTGTCACCAAGGCAACAGAGGTTTTCACAGAAGATTGGTGTTCTATGAAATGAGCTTCTCACTGGGAAAACTGGGATGCATCACCAGCTTAAAGGCTGCTCATGGTTTTCCAGTTTCACTGTGCTTGGGCCTTCCCAGTTGAGGTCAAACACTGTACAAGCATCGTGACATCAGTTCACAGCCACACCGGGAAGGGCAAAAATGCCGTTATCCCCACACCACTTCGCATTTGGATTACTGCAGCTTCCCTTGCTGAGGACCTTTTGCAAGGGGTTTGATAGCTGCCCACCTGACTAATGCATAGGGACTAATGCGAAGGAAGTGGAGCTGGGTCACCTTGCTGGCCAGGACCTGTTACAAGAGACTGTCAGTGATTCTCCTGCAAGTGATAGCTAAGACCAAGGAGAATATTACATAAAGCTGTGCCCTGGGGTATTAGCAGGAGCATTATGTGCTAGGTGCTTTCTCTTCTGATTGGCAGACCCAGTAATTTGAGCAGTACTGCATCACAATTTATTGTCAGATGTCTTTCAAAAAGCGCACTCATACTGAACGAGCTGGAATTCTTGTCCTCATTTCTGGTAATAATATCTATGTTATTATAGTACAAGTATGATTGATACACCTGGCAAAAAAAAAATAGGCTGTGTATCAATCAAATGGTTCCTTGAAGTTCTCAAATCTTGAAGCCTGGGGACTAGGATATTTTCCCACCATGGAAGAGCACCAATATTGTATCAAGGGCTTTTTTTTTCCCCCTTCTTGTCAGCAGGTGTTATTAGACAATGGAAAAGTAAGGAAGGTTTGTGCTTTTTCATGAGTGAGAGCAGTAATCACTGAAAACCGTGTTTGCTGACTGCAAATGTCTCCTTCCCACCTGTCAGATACACTGCAGGAGGAAGGATGGAAGGGACGAAAAGAAATGACTGTTTTGGATAAAACTGTTCTTTGAGCCACTTGTCTGTCTTTGTGCTTTATTCAGGTGATCCAGAGAGCTTTGACCCTTGCTGGTGAGCTGCCTTTAGGGTCTCAGCTGGGAGTGGAATTGGGGAGGCAGGAGGTGTTTTAGTCGCTCACAGTTCGCAGAGATGATCCATCTCCAACTTTGTTTTTGCAGACAAAGCATTAGATTGAGCTCTTCAGTGCTATTCTATTTCAGTCGAATAGCAGTGTAAGATACAGTGGCAATAACTAATTTGGGTGCATAAGCGAACTGGATTTTTCGAGGAGGAAAGCTCTGTGTGTGTTGTTTGCCCGGCTGCCATAGCCACCAGGTTGATCTGTAGCAAGTAAGAGCTAAAGCCACCCTGAAGCTCCTTTGCAGAGGAGAGAAGTGTCACCATTTTGCAGGTAAGGAGCTGCAATCTGGGGAAACGGAGTTCCAGCCCAAGCCCATGCACAGAGGCTGTGACGGAGCTTGGAATAGAAGCAGAATCTCCCGAGTCCTGACCCTGTGCTTTCTTCGCAAGCCCCTCATTTGCATTTATAGGGCAAGAGCTATTTCTAGTTTGCAGTTGGGAATTCTTCCGGCCACTGGGGAAATTCTCAGGACGCAGTGGTTGTTGTTGAGTGTTTAATGACACTTAATGATGGAAACACCTAGCCGAGGACTTTGCGTGCTGATTTGTGTAGAACAAGAGGAGGAGACAGTCCCTGAATTACTGCTTAAAATCATTTGTAGTTAAAACCTTTTTTTTTTTTTTTTGAATTTCTCAAGTAAACTGAGCTGAAGGTTACTTGGATTGAAAAGGCAATGGTTAAATCCCTGGGAAACCAGAGAACAAGTTTTAGTGTTTATGATCACAGTCTGAATGTTGTTGCAAGGCAAAAGTGGTATTGCAATGTGTTCTGTTAAGAATCACGACTCTTAAATGTCTCCATTTGATTAACTATTTGTTATTTAAATTGGTATTCTGGGATACAAAAAGTCTTAGGAAGTCCTGTTAACCCTTCTCTAGTTAGGTTATCAACCGACATACTCGAACTTTTATTACAGCTTCCCCCAAGAATTTTTTTATAGCTTTCTAAAAAAGGGTTCTTCTGACTTGCTGATATTTAAGAGTCTATATCTATCTACTGAAGTTAAATGTCCATTGTATTAGCTATAAAGAAAATACAGGGAAGCTCTAGCTACATGGTGGTAACCAGCCAGTAATAAGTAAATATTCATAGGCAAAAGCAAATTAATCAAAACACCTCACCTGCATTATTTCCTCCTAATTTTCTTGCTAAATTTTATCACTACTTGGTAAGTCACAGTAGTTTGATGTCATAGAGGTCGAGAGTCTGTTTGAGTAGCATATTTGAATTTTCTATTTCTTTTAAACATTATAAACAAATTGTATGCATGTTCAGCGGATATCTCTGAGCCTTAGTGAGCCGCTAATATTTAAAGTTAGTCTGGCAGTGGGAAAGGACTCCTGTTACCAGAGCAGGTAGCTCTGTAAATGATTAACCTTATCATTAAATTGTTACTTGTTAACCTGTGCTAGAAAGAATAGTGGGGGAAGGTGGGAATCTGCTAAAGTGATCAGGAACAGCTTTTTTTTTTTTTTTTTTTTTTCTTGCACCAACAGAATAAGCAGCTATGGAAAAAATCTTAAAGGGAAAAGAAATGCAAATGAGCCAGGACATGTAATGCTTGTTTGCACATGACATTCCTTTCCTGATTAGATTAAAAAAGGCAATTTTTGCAGGAGGGGAAGGCTTGAGCTTTAATTGCAGAGCTCAAAACCAAGGGGGAGGGAGGAGGCAAGACTAAGGGACCTACGTGTTTTAGCAGGGCCAGTAGCGTGAGGTCTGGCACCTCCTGTGGGAGCACAGCCTGCCTGCTTTCCAAGCTGCCACACACGAGAGCCGCCTGAAGTCGACTCAAAGTCATCCTCAAGAGCGGAGAACTGCGTTGCAGCAGCTCCGTGGTTTCCCTGCACCTGCTGCATGTGAGTGGCTGGTGCAGAAGGCAGCGCTTGCTGCCACTGTCGGCATGGGAGCGGAAGAAAGCGAGCGGAGCATCCCCGGGTGGAGGCACGTATTCCTCAGCAGCTCCCCATGATCCCGCTGGCGAGAGTGCACGGCTGCTGCATCTGATATGCCTCTCCCATGAGAGCTTCTGGTAGTTGGGAGGCAGTAAAACAAGCAAGAAACCCACGGGATCATTGTTCAGGGAGCAGGGTATATAAAAGGCCTTTTGAAAAGAATCTGTTATGGACAGAGAATATTTTGGGCGAAGGTAGCATTTTTTTGTCCTCAGTTACAGAGATAAAGAGAGCCCGCAAGGAGTATTGTATCCTGGAAGATTCCTCGGTGTCCTTTGGGGTTTTGTGCTCTTGTTTCTCCTTGCGCGCCGCGAAGCACTGACCTTTCCCAGTGGAACTGGAGTCCCTGCCGCTCCACCCCCTGTTCCAGCGGTGAGGACGAGGTCTTTCTCTCCCTGCATCTCTGCAGACACTTCTCGTTGCACAGAAGATATATCTTTCTGCTGAAACTCTTTTGTTGTGACGTTGCATAATAAGCAGTTCTCTCACCGCAGGAAATAAAAGAAACGAAAGGAAATAGATGGAAGGAAATTGTTCCCCAAAGCAAAACCGAAGAAGGGAATAGAACGTTAAAATTGCTTCAAAGCCTACCCAAGATTGAGAAGACCACAAGTCTCCTAGCTCCAGAGGAAAACACACTATTATAAAAACTCCCCAGCAGTCTGTAACGATGAACAGTCGTGGCATTTCATCTGGATGCAGCTGGTAAAGGAAAGCTTTGGGGGTACGTGGGGGCCCTGGCCTTTATGATGCCTGAAGATAGAAATGCTGGAGTCCGCAGCCCAGGTGCCTTAGCAGCAGCTCCTTTCATTCCTAAAACCACTTATAGGAGAATTAAGCGGTGTTTTAGTTTCCGTAAAGGTAGGTCTGCTCTGTTGCTGTGTTGTGCTTTGCTAGCGAAGCCATGGTTTCTGTGAAGTCGAGGGGGCTGTGCATGCTGGTGCAGATGAGAGTGCCGAAACAAAAGGCACGAAACAATGCGGATGCTGACATCCCACGAATGATTTATGAACTTCTTTGTTCGTTTATTTGCAGTTGGCAAGCTGACATTGCCTCTCTGTATAATAGCCCATGAATGGGCTGCCTGAATGAAATGGCTTGGGACAAGATTATTGCAGAGCAAAAAAATGAGTGAGAAGAGTCAGGCATTTGGACCCGGGATGCTGAGAATTGGCTATTTAGCTGGCAGAGTACTAGAGACAAGAGGTTTAGGTTTGTATTCTGTCTGTGTGGGAGGAGAGGAGAGAACACAGGATGCGAAGTAACAAGGTAAATGAGCATCTGCCCAGAAGATTTAGGCTCTTGGCTACTGATTTCAGTCTGTTTCTGACAGAAGGGGATCCTTACAGTGCACTGTCCTTTCCAAGTTATTTCACCCTGCTATCCCACAGCTTGCAGTTGTGCTTCCTCTTGCTGCAGAGAGAATTTGAAAGCCTTCACCTTCTGCATTGCACATATTCCTGTTGAAACAGAGCACGGCAGCACCGATGGGAGGAGGGCGAAGAGGAGGCTGGCTTTGAACATATGTCACCTAGTAGTGCTGGAAAGGAAATGCATGTCCAAGAAGGACATATGGAGAAATGACAGTAAGGTGTCATCATGCTGGGACAGGAGGGAGAACTATGTTTCTGACAGAAGACAGACTTTATTTAGGGGGACCAGGAGAATATTTGTGCTGCTGTAAAAATTGTGCTTAGATAGGGAAATCCAAGGAAAATGGCCAAATTGTCATGTTGCGTGGGGAAATAATCTTATACAGTACACATGCACAAACAGAA
>JAUBNY010000003.1:1143518-1155930 GCA_032275445.1 Crypturellus soui | reverse complement strand
TAGGTGCCACAGAGCTGAAACCAGTGGGAGTGATAACTCACAGCATGACAAGCTGTTGGGATACCACGTATCTTTTGCTCACCTGGGAGTGGAAAGACACATAGGGATTCCAGACAGGAGGGGAGGTAGCAACTCATAAAAAGAAATACTATTTTCTGGCTCCGTATTTTTCAGAAGTGGTTTATGTTGAAACAATTATTTTTTGTTAAAGCTTGAGCAAGACAGATTATTTAAATGGGTGGAAAAGGCAAATAATGTGCTTTTCCAGTTATTGTAACAACTCTCCAGCCTGCTTTTGAACAGCCCTAGTACCAAAATGGCTCATGGCTGCTGTATGAGACGACATTTAAGAGATGACATGCTGTTTTACAACCCTTTGAAGCCCATATCACTGTTTTGTATTCAAGGCTGAACATGCAGCTATGCGTAATACTTAGAGTTTGGGGATGAAGACCTACAGAGTTGCCCATGCCTGCAGGTGAATCAGAATTAGTCCAGTGTTTGTAGTAAAATTTTGCATATAACAGCTAATGTTCTTGGAAGAAATACAGCTAAACGTGTCATAGATATAATCGGAAATTAACTACCTTTCTCTATAGTTCTGATAGGCAGCTTTACCTTGGCAAAATGTTTTTTTTAAAAAAAGCAGAAAGTAAAACAAACAAAAACCTTCAAGCCTAATTGGCTCTTGGTGGTTGTGTTTTAAATGGTTGAGGGGCAAAGGTCCAAAATATTTCAGTGTAGTTTATATGAAATGATATTACGCAACACAAAAATACTGATGAAAAGAGCAGAGCATGCCTCTGGAAGCTGTCTAGCTGAACCTCCAAATATATTTATGCATTAAAGAAAAGTGTCCATTAATGACAAGGTGTTTGGTGTCTCTTTCCAGGTACAGTAGTAGTCCAGCAGCTGATGTCAGTGATGATAAGCAAGCATGAAGAGCTGTTTCCCAAGGATGCAGATCCTCAGATGGGACCTGAAGTGTGTAACAACAACAACGAAATGCCAAAGAAAACCACAATAGGTCAGCTACAGAACAAAGAAAATAACAACAGCAAGGAGTCAGCGGTGAGACGCTGCTCTTGGGACACACCTGAGTCTCCCCAAAGGGGAAGTGTGGACAACGGGTCTCCCACGGCTGTGCCAGGCAGCAAGACAAGTAGCCCCAGGAACAGCATCCAGAAACTGGATGTCACAAGAAGTCCACCTCTCACAGTGAAAAAAAATCCCGCCTTTAATAAAGGTAGTGGCATAGTCACCAATGGGTCATTCAGCAGCTCTGTGGAGGGCCAGGAGAAGAGCCAGACCTTACCAAACTGTGCCCTGCAAACCAGGAGAACGGCATCCCTCAAAGGACCGGTGACTAAGATGGGCACACAGAGTGTGCAGAACGGAGGGGTGCGGATGGGTGTTTCCAGCACAGATGGGCACAGCAATACCCTCAATGGCAGGACCCCGGGCTGGGTGCCCAATGGCTACGTCACGCTGAGGGACAGCAAGCAAAAGGAGTCGGTGAGTGACTCGGGCCAGCACAACAGGCTCTCCACCTATGACAATGTCCACCAGCAGTTCTCCATGGTGAATTCTGAGGATAAACAGAGCGTGGACAGTGCCACGTGGTCAACATCCTCCTGTGAAATATCGCTCCCTGAGCACTCCAACTCTTGTCGTTCATCCACCACCACTTGCCCAGAGCAGGACTTTTATGGAGGTAACTTTGAAGACTCCGTGCTAGAAGGGCCGCCACAGGAAGACCCCTCGAATTCAGGAGACTACGAGAACAAAGGTGACCGAAGGAGTGTTGGGGGCCACAGCAGCCGAGCCACCAGCAGCAGTGATAACAGCGAAATATTTGTGGCCAACAGTACCAACAATCACAGTGCTCTACACAGCTTGGTGTCCAGCTTGAAGCAAGAGATGGCCAAGCAAAAGCTAGAGTACGAAACAAGGATAAAAAGGTAACGCAGCTTGGCTCTTCCACCTGACTGCCATTTGCAAAGAAAAAACAAGAAACGCTCCCTCCATATATGTCCTTTGCCTTCCAGGTTTTGACTTGGAGGCTGAGAAGTCAGTACAGCAAGACAGTTAACGTTCCTACATCAGATCTGTGTCCAGCACAGGCAGCACCAGAAGTAGCAGTTAGATGTGCTGCTGTCCCCCTAGAAACTGATAGGAGCCAGGCTCATAGCTCCCTTAGTTCCCTTCTGAAAGCTGGCTTTTTGCAGGCCTCTCATTCAGAGGAGAATAGGTAAAACTTAGCACTCTATCCTGCTGTATCTGCATGGCATCTGGCCAGGAGGGAGAGCCCCTTTCCGCTAAACCGTATAGCACGTAAACAAAAATCCATTATTGGCGTTAGTTTTGTTATTAGTTGATATTGTGACTTGAAATAAGATTTATGAAAGCTGAAAGAACTGATGATGACTGTTTAGTAATACCGCTAGCCTGATGATTTTCAGAAGATACCATATTGTTGAATTTTTTTAGTCAGACCTTATTGTTTGCCATTTCTTTCAGATTTATCCATTTTTGTGGATATGGTAGATAAATCAGCTGAAGAAGAGATGAGCTTTGAAACAGGCACTCACATTTTGACCCTGCATATGACACTACGGTGGGAGATAGGAGTTGATGCCTTGGGAAATCAAAGGATGATTTAAGCCATTTCCTGCAGAATTAGATGGAGCTACTTGTACAACTTACTAGTGGTTGCTATTGTGCATTTCCTAATTGGAATAGGGATTACTCTATGGGATTGAATTACTAACAAAGACATTGTTTGCAGAGACACCTCTCAGAAACTTAATCTAACTTTGTAAATGAAAAGCTAAACACGTATGAGAGTTTGTGTCTGAGTAAGCCAGTGAGAACTGCTCCTCAGGACTTCTCTGCTTTTATTTCTGTTTCTGTAGCTTGGAGCAGAGAAATCTTACCCTGGAGACAGAAATGATGACCCTGCATGAAGAGCTGGATCAAGAGCGGAAGAAGTTCACAATGATAGAAATCAAAATGCGTAATGCAGAGCGGGCCAAGGAGGATGCAGAGAAGAGGAATGACATGCTGCAGAAGGAAATGGAGCAGTTTTTCTCCACTTTTGGAGACCTTACAGTGGAACCTCGCAGACCAGAAAGAGGCAACACCATCTGGATCCAGTGAGCATTGGAAATGTAGACTGTGGGACTTTAGGGAAGGGCTTAGGGGGTATGATACTGTATCAGGTGGCTGGTCACCTGTTTGAGGCTAGTACTCAACATAATGTTATGAACCCTTGAAGGAAGAAATGCAGATGATTAACCACTCATATCTACAGCGTGTACTTATCAAGTTATACTCTTTGGATGCTTCATGAGACTACTGTTAAGTGTTACAACTGGATATGTGTATATAAATTTTGAAAAGATCACCTTAGAGAGTGAGAGATGTATCTCAAGAAATATTTTAATGCAAGTCTTGTATTTAAACTGGTAAATTGAAATGTTGTTGCAATCAAGCTTTATATCGAGGCTTTTTTCCCTTGCACTTAATGTAATAAGCTATTTTTGGCATTGTGTTATTATTTTGTTATTCAAATGTTTTTTGATTTTTTTTGTTTTTTTTTGTTACCCCTCTTGCTGGGGATTGAAAATAAACAGATGCATTAAGGTAGGTGTGTGTATGGCCAACTCTGATTTGTAGCACTTCTAACAAGACAGCAGAATGAGAAACAGCAGGATACTATAGATAATAAAAGGGGTATTAATTTCCATCTTGATCACTAATTCTGTTAAAATATCAGGGCAACAATATCACTGTCACCAAAATCATGTTCAATAGGAAAAGAGGAAACATGGTCAGGCTATGTGTCTGGGGGGGTGAGGCGGGTAAAATGTAAGAGGTGAAAAGTCATAGTTTTGGGGGGTATGCTAAAACAACCTGGTGTGCAATCACTGCTTGGAGCAGGAATACAAACAAGGTGTGCCTTCATCATACTCACATCAGACTTACTTGCATGGTCCAGGAGAAGCTGTCTTCCTTCTCTAAGGCTGCTACAGGGACATGTAGAAGGCATGGACTGATAGCCTTAGTAGTGTGACAGGTGCTAAAGACAAAAACAACAACAGAAAGGATGACCAAAGTAAGAAATTACCAGAGCAACACAAATAAGGAAGAAAACACACAAACATTCATCACCCGTATTTACAGTGTATACTTAGCAAATGATCATACTCCCCAAATGTTTCATGAGGCTCCAATCAAGTGTTAAAACCAGGAAAGCACTCAGGTTCCTACTGTCAGCTAGAGAACAATCAGAGGGAATAGACTAGCTACCCTAACAACATGCAGAAATTAAAAGAGGTCAGCAAAACTATGCTGTAAAGTAAGAATCTATTTGGCATATTTACCACATTAAGAAGTGTTTTCTTTTTAGTGTATATATTCTCTAAACCATATTAAGGACTTTTTGTTTTTAATGTAGGTTTTAGGACTGCAAGCTGATTTTTCTAAAGAATGGCCATCAGATTTCTTGGCTTCCCTCTAGTGTCACTTAAGTATATTACAGTTATTTTTGAATTCCAGACGAGAAAAAAACTATGCAGGAACTCTGTGAAAGAAGAAAGAACATTCATACTTCTGGTATGTACATTATACTCACTGATGTGAAACAAGTAGAAAGCTTCCATTTTGCAGCATGACACATAACACTTGTGGATGGACTATTTGGGTTTGGTAGCATTCCCTTAAGATTTAGAGAAATTCCCTCCCTCCCTCTCTTTCTCTCTCCCTTCCCTTCCTTCCCTTTCTTCATCCCTCCCTTCCTTCTCTCCCTCCCTTCCTCCCTTCCTCTTTCTCTCTCCCTCTTTCTCTCCCTCTTTCTCTTTTTCTCTTTCTCTCTCTTTCTGTCTGTCTCTCTCTCTTATATTAAGGCCTTTTCATTCAAGATGTCAAAGATGGTTTTTAAGATAGACTATTTCAAGGAAATATCTCCACGTTGGTTCAGTGCTGTTATGTACGTTATCCTCATTTTGATAGCGTGCTTTCTGTGGATTGCCATCTTCAGTCAGACTGGATCATGCTACTGCCATTATTTCTTCAGGGCAGTGTGCCTTTTGCATGAGGCAGTTTTGTGCTTTAATAGTTAATGAAATGGACCAGAGTCTCCCAATATTCATTTAAAGCTATTCATGAAGAAAATTTTACTTTTCTTCCCTTGTTTGCCCCCACAAAGTGTTCCAGGAATTTATTTTTGTTAAGTTTAAATACAGCTGCTAGCAAATGTTTTTTTTTCAGAACTCATGTCAGCAGTGCAACCCTGCTTCATATTGAACCCCTTGTGACATGACCACGAACCACGTGTATAGATAGGTGAGACGAGGTTTCTCTTCACTATTGCCAGTTAAGGAATATGATGCCTGCAAACCTCTGAATTTCTTTCTAAAGGTTGTGGTTCAATGGTAATACCTGATTTAACCTGCTTTTGTTCCCTAGCTTCCAGGTAGCTAAACCTACTGCCTACTGTGGCTAGATATGCAACAGTCTTCCTCTCCTATTTTCTATCATCAGAGTCATCTTATTAGAATTTACCCTGAAATCTCTCAGAACGCTGGTAGGGGAACCTTGGGGTCAGCACTAGGTGCCAACTGAGTGTCTGTTACAGAATAAAGGCAAAATACGAAGTGTTGATGGCAGCAAATACTTTCTGTAGCTGAGATTTGCACTTAAGCTTAGTAAGTAGAGTTGCAGAGGCAGGTTTTTTACAAATGCTGTAGCAGTTTAGATTTTCTTTGAGGAAGAAAATAAGTAACATAGACCAGTGTATTGGAAATACTTAATTTCTCTGTACATTATTTATAAATAAATGTATACATTTTATATGCATTACTGCATTCAAAGTTGTGCAATTGTCTTGAGGAGCAGCCTAGAGCCTTTCTATAGTGCAGCTGAATACCCTTATCTAACGAAGAAAAATGAGTTCTGGAGTTTGAGGGACTTGTCCAATCTGTCCTGCAATCAGCTATACAACTAAAGAGAGCACTCAAGTCTGCCAGACTAAGACCTGTCAGTATAATTTATTTCCTGCTGATTTGTACTTGTTAAAAATTCCAGTAAAATATCTGTTCTCTGTCTGTTTGCATATTTATACCATGTTTATTCTCACAACTTAATATGGTCTGGCAGTTGTGCCTAACAAAGAATTTTAAACTTCTGCATTTTATAAGACAGTATGTATGAATTACTTTGTGAAAAGCAAAAATATATAAAGACATGGGAAACAATGGGAAATAGAGTTTGTAAAGGGATTCTTAATATAGAACAGGTAAATAGTGAAGTGTGATGAAGAATATTTCTTGATTTGGTCCTAAGTGCTGTATGCAAAACAGGCCCATGCGAAAGACAAATCTTGTTTTGGGTGGAAAACAATAAAGTGCACAAAACAGAAGCACAAAGATAAAATTCCACATAGAAAAATGAATGATGTAACTATGAACCAGGTTGCCTAAAACATTTTCTTTCTGTGACTTTATGCTTTAGTAGTGTTTTCCAGGCATTCTAAGGAGGTTGCTCCTGATATGAATATTGTATTATTCATCTGTTAGCTGACATAAGGGTCCAAAAAGTGTTGATAAAGCTACAATTTCCTAGATAGTTTTTCTTTTGACAAATGTTCCAGGTATAGCATCTCTCAAGGGATGGCATAGAGGTTGAGCAAGGAGACATCAAATAAACAGGTACCACAATTTCAGTATTTTGACAATGCAGTCCAAAGAGTGAATTGCCTCCAGCTGCTGTATATGCCAACCCTTCCCAAGTGAGTGAAACTCCTTATTATTTTCCCTTTTAATTATGCATTCCCTTGGAGTCTGCCCATTGAAGGGTATTTGTAGACTCTCTCTGTGTCTCTTGCAATGTTGCAAGAAGATGCATGGTGGGGAGAGGGAGACTGGCACAACTGAAATGACATGCACACTTTTGATGTGGGCATGCAAAACAGAGCAGGCAGACAGGAGGAGTGAGGAGAACAAGGAAGTGAATGAGCCTGAAATAGCTGCCATGTCAGTCATGTCAGTCAGTGCATTATTTCTAAAAGCCTGTCTCTGCAAAAAGGTTATCAAAGTTAACATTGCACTACTCTTTTAGAGCCTTTTTTGCTCTAAACTACTTTTGGTGCAGACACCAGTAGTGAGCTAGGCTGTTTCACAATACTGATAGCAAGGAAATCAGAGTGTGCTAACAGTGAGAATTCTTTGTGCGAAGAAACGCTTGAGCCAGTAGTTTCAGTAACAGCTGAATTAAGAGGCAGGGTACACTGAGGGCCAGACAGTAACCTGCAGGTTAGCAGCAAGTGCTCTGGGAACTGCCCATAGCCCTCAAGACCAGTCCAGAGCAACCCTTCTCAGCTGATAGAACTGAAACTATAGGGCACATACCCTGCTAATATAAATAGTCATGGCTCTGCAGAGGTTTAAGAAGCAATGATAGTTACTGAGGATCATTCCTACTACAATTTTAAGATACTCTTGTAGTGCATGTACCTCCTATTAGTGGCAGTCTAGCTTTGTTGAAGAAATGCTTGTCAGCAATAAAACAAACAAATTTCTCTACTGTTAAAATAACTATGGAGAGTCCAAATCTATCTGAAGGAAGAAAACAATGAGTACAATGCAAATATATTCCTCACGTATCCCCTAAAGGATCCTAGATAATGAGCTTTGTATGCAATACAGTTCCATTTCTGAGTCTCCCAAATGCAAGAATACAAAATCCTCTCTAGTGCTGTGTATATTATTCTCTTTGTGCTAAAGACTTCTAAAATTATTCATTTTCAGCAGGACCTCATTGGAGTGTAAGCTGTGATGTGAATACTATTATGAGCATGGTTGTATTTTAACTGTATAGTACTTAGCTTGAGTTCAAAACGGGTGATTCAGAGCACTTTTTTTTTCTGTTTTTCAAATCAGTTTGGTGCTCTTTCCACTTTTCTGACCTTATCACAATGGAGTGTTTTTTCTTTTTTTTCACGCTTTAAAGCTTTGTGAAATGTAGTCTACAGCTCAGTGGCAGGGATAGTCCTACAACATCACTGCTAAGCTCTGCCTGAGACTGACATTTTTAATTGCATTTTCTTTACATCAGGCTCAAATGCAGCACATGGTTTCTGGCAAAGTAGACACACTACTGCAGTGCTAGCTCTTCCTGTAGCCATACTAAACCTAGGCTGAGCACTGTGGTCAGGCTTTGCCTAATTCAGTCTTGCAGATGTAATCTCTGTATAATATTGAAGGCTTACACAGGGAGTTGTGTGAAACAGCTTCAAACTCCCACCCACATATACCCATAATAATTCCCATGTGTATACATGTCCTAGTTCTAACAGTGCATGTGGATAATGAAGGAGATATTTGTATAGTTTTGTATTGAGTGTATCACATCAACTTAATTGATATTCTGCCTGACTGAAGCAATCTACATCAAAGGAGACCATAAGGAAAAGTAGGTAGGATACAAACCCTGACAAAGATGAAGCATCTCTGGAGGCAATTCCAAAGGCCATTAAGAGAACAGTTCATGAACTATTCATTCATCTATTCCTATGTTACCAGCCAAGCCTGTCTTTCCCAAGGCTAAAAATCTAAGATCAAAAGCACACTAAGCTACTAAAATCCTTTCCTAAAAAGGAAGGAGGTATAGCGCAATAGCTCTGGAGAACTTAGTAAGTGCAGACGGCTTCAGTGTGAAGACAGCAGGGTCTGGGGAAACTTGCAATAATCCACAAGGCTGTGCAGACTTACCAGGAAATCTGCCACGTGGCAAAGCAGGCTGTGTAAGCTGAGGCATGCAGCACTGTCCAGGTATTACTGGACTTGCTTTGGGGCTGGTTTGGTCCAGGCAGGACTGGTCCAGTAATGTGCATCAAGTTCCTCAGCATTAAAAGTTCCTGGGAGAAACAGTGCAGACATAACCAGAACTCTATGGTAGAGTCCCAGTGCTCCTCCTCCCCTCTGAGTCTCTTCTGAGCTCTGTGGCTCAGAGAAAAAAAGCTGGAACCACCCAGCTTGGCAGTGCTTTGAGACAAGAGCAGAGAAGGGTGCACCTCACCTGCTGGCTGCATACCCACAGGTAAGTGAATAGCGCAGAACAAATAAGTTTATGCAGTTGTGTGGGTAGCTTGCCACAGGCACAGAAAGACAAGTCCGCGGCAGTTCCCAGTTGCAGTTGGGCCTGATGTGTGAATGCAGCTGGGAAGGAGAACTGCCAGCTCCCAGCCCCGGGCTCCCTGGTTAAGTGCATTACAGCATCAAACTTCACTCCTTCCAAAATGAAGATAATGGTTAGGGAGAGACTGCCTTCCTCTGACTGTAGCTGGCGAGTGAGAACAGGTTTGTTGGGAGTTGACAACCCCATTCAGTTCCCTGCTGTGAAACATTCAGTGAGACCTGGTCCTTTGGGAAGAGCGCAGACAGGACAGAGTGGGAGGGAGAGCACAGTGGAAGTTCATTTCTGAACTATCAGGACACTATTGCTTGTAATTGAGTGAGTAATCACAGGGAAAGTGATTGCAAAGTTAGCAGAGAGGTATACGAGTGTGCAGAGAGGAGGAAACGGGCAACAAACTCCAGACAAGTTAAATACTGAGAAAAGATCCTTTGCTACCGAAGTCTGCATTTTAAATACTGCTACTGAGGTCTGCATTTCTCTTGACCAGACTTTCTGGTCTGGGTAAGGCCTACATATATTCTGTATTCTGGGTAAGCTTATAATTCTAATGCACGATAGCAGTGCCATGTTTACACACTGAAATGCACCTCAGGCAATACTCCAGTCATGTTTTTCAATACTTCAATTAACCTACATGTTACTGTGTGGAACCAAATACATAGCAACTCAGGAAAGGCAAAACAGTTTGGCAAGAGATTGTGCTAATCAACACAGATCGAAACAATTGCAGTAAATTGATTTTTCTGCTTAAGAATTAAAAAGTGAGAAGAGAATGAGCTGGGAATGGCATGTGTAAGTTTTGTGTTGTTTTTAAAATAAAATCTTAAAAAAAAAAAGGGATAGACAGACAGTAAGACAGACAGACAGACACTTATGTGTTCTAGACACATAAAAATCAACCGTTCTGTTAGCAGGATGAGTTTGTGAAGCTGCAGTAATATCAATATCCCTTCTCAGCGCAGGGACAACAGTGTTCATGTTTGCTAGCACTGCGAGTGGTAACTTTAGCCGAAAGTCCCTAATGCTTCAGCAATAAAAAATTTACTGTTGTCTTCTCTCCTTAGTTACAGCAGCTTAAACATAAGTGAAGCCTAGACTTCCCTGGAGCCGTTTTACATTGACTCTTTTGACCCTGCATGTCAGAGAAGGATAAATTGTCTGCTGAATGGAGACAAGTCAAGGAATCCCTGGTGAGTCTGCAAGCATAATTGAAGACATACTAATAATTTAAATGGCATTACTTCAAAATGGCACTGGTATTTGCAAGAAAGATGTTTTGATCAGCAGCAAATATTTGCTGATAAAGTATGGTAGGGAATGGAAATGGAAGAGAAGATGTGAAGTTAAAGAATACAGAGTCTCCCCTAATTTGCTCAAGGCTTGGTCCAAATCTTAATAACTTTATTTAGGATCTAACTTGGCACCAAAACAACTTTTCCAAGTAAGGAGGATAGGATTTGGGTCTGGAAGCAGCAAAAAGAACAGAAAAAGGATAATACTTCTGTGTTGTTGTCTGCAAATTGAATCTGAATTAATTCAGTGTAACCAGTGTGGCTCATTCAGACAATAAATAGAGTTTGACAATGCAACTGCATTTTTTAAAAAAAAATCAGAAGAAATAGGATTTTAAAGAGCGGCTTGCAGAGATTTAGCCGGGAGGGCAGCAGTGAAAGCTCAGCACACAGTACTGCATCAAAGTGATAAAACAATCCATGCAGCCTACTTCTGTACCAATACATAGCTAGCAGCTATGTGTAAATCTTCTAAATTTGCACAGGCACTGGGCTAGGCCCATGTATCAGTTTAACTTCTCTGGCTTCTCACACTTGGTATTACAGCAGGCTCTCCACCACTAAATGTGGAGAGCCATTCATCACTGAAATGGTCATTTTTTTCTTAAACATTTCCGTATATCATTTTAAATCTTACAGTCTTATATGCATAAGCATATATACAACATTGAAGCACTATGAGAGCGTACTGTATCGTATTATTCAACACAGGTACTTGCCTTTAGAGCAGTGACTGGGGTTCTGTGATGTAGTACAAGAATTACATTTTCAAATTCCCACCATTTCTGCCCTTCGGAACAGCTTGCAGCTTATACTAATAGGATACAAGCATGACTTGTTTCACATGAATAGAAAGAATATTATCTCAACACCGTATCCGAAAAACTCTCTGTAACAGCCTCCTGAGTAAACTGGAAATGCTTTTCAGTTGTTAGTTACACAGATACAGTGATTCCTTTGATTTTTTTTTTCTACATGCCTCTCTCTGTACATACATGTGCTTAATATATTTGTTGCTGTCTAAACATAAGAAGTCAATCACATTCCACAGAACTTTTTTGCTACCCTCGTTTGCCAGATTTTCCCCTCTCTTCCCTCGCCTCTCGAGCAAGAGAGATTTGGCAACACATATAAATTGCATGTATAAATACACATACAATATCCTGTGCAACGGTCCTTATTGTGAACAAGCTAGAGAGCAGCAGGATGGTGCCAAAGGGGTTCAAAACTACAGAGAAGCAGTGAGGTGGATTATCTGTGCAGATAAAAACTCAGAAAGAGTCCGCTCCCGGCACTTAATTGTAGTTTTGAAAATATATTACTATACCTTGACTAGATATGCTCATATTTTAGAAATGAAATCAAATCACATACTTTCTTTTCAAAGCACAGCTCTAGATAATTCTCAGAGAAAAGAAAATGAAAAGATTGAGAGATGCTACACCCAGAGATAATCAGACATGATTCCATCTGCAATAGCAGTGTGGCCACTTCTTTCATAATGAGATTTTAAGAGTAAAAATATCAAGAGTATTTATTACATGATACACTGTATTTAATTTGTGTCTGAAATACTGGGTGTGCTCAGAGATGAGCAGATATTTTTTTCAAGTGGATTTTAGTGTTTCTCCACCCTTTGAAGACACCAGGCTCCCATGTAAGAGTCTTCTTGTTTGCATTTTTTTTTAAAGACTAATTTGATCTATTTACTATTTATTTCATCAACTTGACTACGTAATTGCCAAAAGTGTGTTTGATAAATTAATTTCCATGACAGCGAGAATTCTACACAGGAGATTTTTTATTACTTGATTGCATAAGAAATGCTGTAATGTAAGTCCTCGGGACTGGAAATACAAACCACAAAGCCTCTATCTTATAAAACCAACTCCATTTTCTGTCTCCTCTGGAAGACAAGCCAG
>JAUBNY010000003.1:1112898-1127149 GCA_032275445.1 Crypturellus soui | reverse complement strand
ATAGTTTTTACAAATGATTTCCTTACTGAATTAACATTTCTAGTTTGTTCTGGGTCACTCTTGCAGCAAAATCCACTGAAGTATGAGTCTAGCAACACTAAGAGACTTTTTTTTTTTTTAATATACTTACTATATGTTGGAAAGCCTGTTTCATATTAGTAAACAAAATTTAATTTAATCTGTTGACATTATTGTAAAAGTACTTCTTTCCATATCTTTCCATATCTATTTGTTGTAGGTCATTTAAATGATGACTAATGTGAAGAGTAAAACAAAATCAAATCCCTTCTCTGCTTTCCTTTGTATTTTTTTTTTCGCCTGAGAATGGATAAGATGTTTCTAAATAAAATCAAAATACTGCTAACTAGCTTTTTGCACAATTGTTCATATTCCAGAAAGCCCTGCATTTTTTTTTTTAAAGCTAAAATAATCACTTATTTCATTCCTGTTAAATAAAGTTCCCTTAATTTTTCAGAGACTTGGTTTATATTCCCATTTTCAAACAACTCCAGTGAGTAGACATTCTTTACTGGATTTCTTTCATCTGATTCTGAAAGTAATACCCACAAATTGAGCATAGGGGGTTTGAATTTAAACTGTAATCTAGACCTTTGGTTTCCCTGTGAACTTTTTGGACATGATCTTAATATTCAGTTTCATAAGCTAAGTTAATTCAGCAGTGTGATGGATACCTTAAGATGTGGACCATATACTGAAGGGAGACTGTTTAAATACCTGTGTTCAAAGGTTGCTGGTGAGTGAGGAAATGGAGTTGTATCCCAATGTCCAGTAACTAAGGTTCTCCAAAGCAAAAGCGTTTGGGGCAGGCATTTAGTTCAACTGCGTGATTTGAGTCGGGTGGTGCCAGAGATGGAGTAGATGGTTTATGCAGAATTTTATGAGACTGTCTATTGAGAAGCACATCTATGCCGAACAATGTTTTCTGTATAACATTTCAGTTCCTGTTCAGTGCTTTCTTAAACATCATATTGCCTCTACCACAGGAAATAGATCTTAAATTAATGTAGGCAGTCCTCATGTTAGTATTTTATTACTTGTGTATAATATTGTAAAGTTTATGTACTTTAATATTACTTTTCTTAAAAATGCTGTTGCTACTTTGCTAGAATTCATGTGTTTCTAGCTGGCTAACCATGTAAAGTGGTCTTGGGAGTCTCCACATTTGGAAGAAGGATATTGTATCATAATCTGCATTCTGCTCAGCATCTAGATATGTGCATGAAGAAGAGATGATAACAATGAGGTATAGCAGGTATGATTTTAGTAGGTCACAGGTAGGAAATATGCTATTAAATAACTTGATAAAGGAAGCTGGCTGTTGGTTCTGAGTTTGGAAGTGATGTTGAAGTGTGTGGGATTTTTTTTTTTTTTCCAAGGACATAGGTATTTTGCTAGGGGCTCTAATGAAAACTTGAGCTCTGAATGAAGTCTGTGTTCATAACAACTCTCTCTGGAACACCTGCTGTTACAGAACACAGGTGTTTAGATACACTTGCTGTTTTCATAAAGTGTCTAAAAGTAGTCTGTTCTAACAAAAGTACAAAGGAAGCATCTAGAAAACATGAATTCTCTGATGTTTTGCTTCTTCATGGTTGAGATACAAATTATGTATGTTGGCTCTTTGCTGTCTAGAAAAACGGAGAAAAGGGTATGTTATGAAACTGCTATGTATAACATGGCCTGTTTTCTCTGTTCTGGCTGGTCACGGTATCTGTGGGTCTCTATTCTGTTGCTTCTTTAAAGTGTTGCTTATTGGAAGAGTATCTTGATTTTTACATCAAAGAACAGGAAAAAAATAAATAGTACACATGAGCAAAATTTGCCCAGAATCTTGCAACCCTGCTGCTTAGCTTTTTGGCATAATTATTTCAGGTGCTTTTAAGCTTGTACTTTTATATACAGTAACCTTGGCAAAATGTTTATTCCTCACCTAGAAATACTGTTTTGATGCCACCTGAGATCAGGTGGGCTAATTCTCAATTTCCTTCCTTGCTCCATGGTGCACCTCAAGTGGTAACACTGAAGACAGTAGAGCAGTGGTGATGCAATTTCCATGAGTGTGTAGTTGAGGCAACTATGAATTGTCTTGTGTTACTCTGGGTGGTAGGAATGCTTTCAGACAGTGTCAGTGTTTCATATTTGTGTATATATAAATATATATGAGGGGAAGGTGGTTCCTTAAATGTACAGCTGTAAGCATGATGTTTATTTTTTATCCCTAAAGTTTGAGAACAGATTGGATGAAAGTAGTTCTTTTCATGCCACGTATTTGCCTTTTGTGTGTACAGGTTGTAAAGTTCTCTGGCAAAAAGGAGTTTAATCAGAGTTGAAATATTAGCTCCGTGTTGGAAATAATTTTATTAATACATTGTTAATGTTTTATTCAGGTAAATAGCATGGCACATGAAGAGTAAAGTAAAGAAAAAAAGTACTGTTCAGCCATCAGACACTGAGTTTTCATTCAGGATTCCTAGTAGATGTGGTTCTATTGGCTGTACTCCCTGTTCTCCATGCAAGCATTTTGCCCTCCAAAAAAGGGAAATGGCAGTGTGCCACATACCACATATAAAAATTACAATATTTTAAAAGCAAGAGAAAAGGCACTTTGCACTGTTTTTACTTATCATTCAATGCCAGCTGGCCATGTGGGATTGGAAAGGCTGTTGGTTAGATTTTTATATTTAATCTTTGTTGCTCAGTAATAAATAACCGGCCTATCTTCTGTGGCACCTTTTATCCTAGGATTTTCAGCTATTTCAGTTCTGCTCAGGGATGAGAAGGGTTTAATTAAATAAGTAGGTGCAGTGAAGCAAGCTAGGATGATGCTGGCTTTTAGATGATGGTGAAGCAGGCTAGGATGATGCTGGCTTTTAGGTGGCAGGTGTGTATCCACAGTTATTTGGAGTGAATTTCCAGAACACTCCTTGCAATCTGTATCTTTTTCTGTTGATTAATCAATAAGGAAAGGAAGGTATAACATCTCAGTTGTAGAAATGCAGGCCCTAGCATTTGAGAGTTATGTGGCTCAAACATTTTAGAACTGTTATCTCATTTTTTGTAGACTGTGATTGTAATGGCAATTCTACTGTGCTAGCTTTACCCAGATACAGGTAAGTGCTGTTTCTTCTGTGAGTGTGTACTCTAACAAGTCACTTTCTCAAGGCTTGGAGGAGAAGCAATTATGAATATTTCCTGTCTGCCTTTGGTGTCTGAAATTCTGTCTTGGTTAACTAGTTACTTTGTGTAGTTGCTGATTGCCAACTGCTGGTCATCTTGATAAAGACAACTGCTCCTCCTTGTGTCCCATGACTTTCTGTAGTTAACTGCCCCTCTTGTGTTTTTTCTTGTTTAATGGAAATATAGCAAGCTTTATATAATCTGTCATTAACCTGCCATGTTTAATTTGCTGTAGCAGTGGAGAGCAATATTTTTTTTTAAGCCACAGATTTGCTTAATACTTGTCAAATGGGCTGCCTAAGGGATTGCAGTATTATTGATGAATTCGGTGGGAGACTTTTCATTAGTTCAAGCATGTGACAGAGTGGATTGTAAGAGCCTGTTACTGGGAGCAGTGGAACATAAACTGGGCTTAAGGATCTTGTGTAGGAAAACATATGTGGGATGACCAAGATTACAGCAGTTCATAAAGTCCTAGAATTTATCTTGGTCACTTCAGAATGTTACTGTAGATAAGAGTTCTTGTCTCTGTGACGTGCACATTATCACTGAGGCATTTTACCATGTACAGTCATGCAGTACTGTTTCAGGGGGAATGTGTTCTTGAATGTTCATTCTCTAAAAGAAAAAAACAAAATGCACAC
The DNA here is from genome assembly GCA_032275445.1 of Crypturellus soui. Taxonomy (NCBI): domain Eukaryota; kingdom Metazoa; phylum Chordata; class Aves; order Tinamiformes; family Tinamidae; genus Crypturellus; species Crypturellus soui. The sequence continues at coordinate 1,123,307 of JAUBNY010000003.1, read as the reverse complement.
ATAAAACCCCTGAAAGATAGGAACCACATGCATTTTCTTGTCTAGTCCTCCACAAGCAGAGGAAAATGTGGGGTAAGCCTTTACTATAGAAGTCCACTGTTCTATCAACTTACGCACATAAAATAGTTGTAAGCTTTAGAGTACATGTATTTTGTGCATTTACTCTTTCATTATATAATTGGTATGTGTACACACACACACACATACACATATGTAAATAAGAGGGCAGAGATGTGTGAGAGTTGGGGTGAAAATATATTACACTCCATGTAATATCGGGGTAAAAGAATGAGTGTGATGCAGGCCTACTCAGGCTGGAAGGAGACCAACTGCTTTTTGATTCCAAATGTGGTTTTCCTAATGCTCTGTGTAGGAACAAAAGTGACAAGGAGAGCCTTAAGAGATTTTTTTTTTTCCCCTACTGGTATTAGGTGATTATAGGCTTTCCTGTCCAGTCTGTAATACCTTGGGAGATAGTGAGAATTTAAATATTTCCCCATGAGTAGAAGCTAAGTTGTGTACCTTATGACTAAAAAGCCATGCAGAATCCTCTGCCCTGATTAGGGATCATAAAAGTTTTTAAAAAATGTTTATGGTCTGCTATGTATATTACAGTAACATGGCTCAAAAACTATCAATTTAAGTCCACTTTGAAGATACCAGTAATTTGGACATCTGAAATAAATTGTCCAAGTGTTTTTTTTTTTTTTTTAATTTCATTGTATTCTTCACTGATGTAAATACTGTTTTGCTGTGTTCAGACTGTACCATTTGAGGGGAAGAAAAAACAGATCAGAAGTAGAAGAGAAAAGTACAGAAGATGGCTGGGCGTCTTTGTTGTTTGCTTTGGCTTTTCTTGCACTCAGATGCATCACAAAATCATGCGATAGATGGCAGAGAGTGAAGTATTTGGTGATACCTACTTGGCTGTGTTAGTTCAAAACCATGAGAAAAGGCAGATAAATGGTACCCAGTTTGTCCTGATTAGAAGAAATCAGGTGATAAGCACCCAGCTGGCAAATGGCTTACAGCTCTCTGAATAGGCTGGAATAGTGGCACTCAGGAGGTCGTGGTTTTCTGGGCTGCTTCTGACCAAGGAGTAATAGAAATGACCTTTGGGAATAGTCCTGAGCTGTTGAAAACTGATATTATCAATAGTGATGAGCGGTGGAGTTTGGGGAAGATAAGTCCCTTCTAATTTCAACTTTCCATGTTGGAAAGCTTTTGTGCCTCAGCTTCTTGCCTTTGGAGACTAAAAGCCACCAAAAATCTCAGCCATGAGAGTTGCTAATGCAGCACCAGGCCACTGGTATTGTATATCTAGTATTTAACTAGTAAATTTGGTCTCTGGTTCATTGTAGTTGTGGTCATGAGCTGTTGTGTGTGTTGTGGGTTTTTTGTTCTTGTTGTTTTTCTTGCAGTGCAGACATCTACAAAGTCTGATGAGGTTCTTCTCTTGTCTCCTTCATTGCTATACCTTACTATACATGTCTGATGAGATCAACACCTGCATGTTGCTTAAATATAGGTTCTTGCGACACGCTTAACTGGCTATTGAGCAGCTGAAAAGATGTCCTGCAACTAAATTGGATTTGACACAAATGTCTCAGACTCTTTTGTTTAGAATGGACATCCAGGGAACGATAAGAAAAGTGTTGCCTTCCTAACAGCTTTGCATTTGGACAGCAGGCCTGGGTCCTGTTTTGTGATCCTGAGATGATTGCTGATGGCTTAAACTGTTCTAGGAACAAACTCAGCCATCTTTTAGTTGTTCCTTTTCAGAAAGTGTCCAGACGAGTCATTCTTTTGCCTGTTCTCAGTTTTTGACTGGGTGGAGTTTGTATTTGCACAGTAATTCCAAGCCTACAAATGCTTGGAAAAGTGTTCTTGTCACTGGACTACTCTCTAAAAGTGCTAATATCTTTTTACTACTTTTTAATGTTAATTATTGTAAGATGAAAGAACAGCAGTTTTCCTCTGACCATTCAAAGAAGATAAGAGCTTGGGCGCTAGAGTTCTAGAGAGAGTATGGAATTTGGATGCCCTTCTTAGATGTGTATTTCTTGCTGTGCTAAATTGGCTGCCTGTTTTCCTTTGAGCCAGCAGCTTCAGATGAGTTTTGTTGAATGCTGAGTTCTCCCTAGACATTGCTTAGCAGAACTTGGTGTTGAACTTTGATATTAGGATTCTATTCTGGGAACAAAAGACCAAGATGATCATGCGTACATGATCATGTGTACATGTACATGTGTACGAGATACATCAATGTGTAGTCATAGGGGTGATCCAACATGATCAAAAGATTCATTTTAAACTATATAACCATGAAATCATCTGGGACAGCTTCTAAGTGTCTCATAAAGGCAGATTGTCTGTTGGCTACAGTCTTCAGCAAAGGCTTTATGGCATAGCGTTTTGTCCATCTGTTCTGTGATTTTATTTTTTTTATGACAAGAAGCTAAAATAATTTTGGAATTTGTTCCTGTTCCTTGCCGCTTGCTTGAGAGTATCTACAAAAGAAAGTGAAATCAACTTCTGTGACTTTCGTGGGCATGTCGTGCATGCCCTTTCTAGTTCTCTAAAGAGGTTAGTTTCCTCATGTTGTTTTCCCCACTTTTTTGGCTGCCAATCCAAAACAAAGGCTTTATTGTAAACGTTTGCTAGGCAACCACAAAAATTAGAGGAGTTGCCTGTGTTTGGCATCATTTCCAGCTCATGGCTGCTGGCAGTTATGGTAACTCAACCCTTTTTTTTTTTTTTTTTGATGCTGTTTCACGATGAATCCATTGAGTTTCTCTTCTAATTTGCAAGAATGTTTCTTGTTTATGCATTTCCACAGAAAGCAGTATTGCCATGCAAATTAAGAGTTTGTGCCTGGGAGATGACATTTGAAAAAATATGGACAGAGATTCTTCTGTCATAAAATGTTTGAGCTGCACAGATGTAAACTTGGGTCAGTTTTAAACTTCACCATGAATCTTAAGATTATACCTATGAAAAGACTGAAAATACAGCACCATTTTTCTTGTAGTCCACGTAATGAATGTCCTTGCCCTGCTCTAAATCTTCTTTTATTTAAGAAATAGATGATTTCTTAAGAAGGATATGAAACGTCTCTTATCAATTCTCTTTGTGTAGACTTGACTTGCTGAATTAGTTTGTTCATTGATCAATGTGATTCAGGGTAGACACTGCTTTTTTCTTATCATTTTTGCTTCTGTTTGATTCAAGAGGCTTTCTGCCTAAGAACTAACAATTTCTATTATCTGATAGGGATTGTGAGTACTTGGCTTGATTGCAGAAAGGAGTAGTAGTAATCATAGATGTGTTCCCATCACGTAAAACTAAGGGCATATTAAGTTGAAGCCTTTCACGTGTTTTAGGATTGCATGCAGGACTTGGATTTCTTAGTGACTGGGTTTTGTTTAAGTTGAGTCTGGCTGTTCTCAAATATCACACACTGGCTGTATTTGTGCCCCTATCTGATAGATGAAGAAAGCATCTAAGATTAGATATTCTAGATCAGCTTTTCCTATATTAGTATTTCTTGTATTAGTAGACACTGACTTTTTTATTATTATTATTTTTTTTTTTTTTAGAGAGATAAAGATTGAGATCCTTAGGTTTCTTCCGCTTAGGGAGGATTTTTGCTTCTTAAGTATGTTTTTGTTTCTATGGCATCCTTTGCAAATATGGCAGGATGAAATAAGAGTATGCTGAGGCAGTGAAGAGGGAGAAGGGCTAGAAGCACAAAACAAATTAAACTTAGTGGAATGAGAATGACTGGAGAATGCTGTCTTTTGTCTTGGCTATGGCATCTCTTCTGAAATTAAATACAGTTGGTTTTGTATTAGACAAACTTCTCGTCAACTTTTTGCCATCTTAGTGGAGCTTATGGTCCTCTCTAGCTAAGCAAGTTTTTATTTAAGTATTGCTTTGCTTCAGAATTGATATAAAAACACAGTGCTAAAAACACTGCTCTGCCAAGTTTGTCTCATGCCACATAAAGCTGCTGAGTATATTATAGAAGTGGCAGCTTTGAGGTTTCTCTTCTGTTCAACTTTAACTGTAAATCTGCTGTTTGTTTAAACAGATGGCCTTTATGAGGGGCGTTAAGTTACAGTGGGATCCACTCTGCCCTGTGTGGCTCACCAGTGAGGTGACTGTGCTGGAGCTGTGGAAGGAAAAGGAACTGGGATCTTGCTGGTGCTCCTTGTTTTCCTCTGCTTCTGTGCTGGCTAGTGACATGAAGTGAGAGAAGGCTGCTGAGAGGTACTTGCTTTGCTGCTGCTGCCTAGAGTGGGAAGCTTCTGCACTGCTGCAGGTACAGTCTGTCTTGTAACACACATTTTGTAGCCCTCATTTAGGATTTCAGAGCACCAGAAGCATTTCTTTATGCATCAAATGCAGAAACTGGATATGATCCAGAGCATTTATCCTTTATGTAGTTCACTAGCTGGATGATCTTATCTAACTCGTATTTTACTGAGAATGTTTTGCAAATCAGATGTTATTTTTTAATGTACAGACAGTGTTAGGTTTCTAAAAGCTAGCTTGGATCTTGATGGATACCTGTCTCCTTGGTTCTAGAGCAGGCCCTTGTTGCCCAGTCATTTTGGTCAGGGCTGAGATAAAGAAAAACACTGCAAATTGCTGTTAATTACAGGTTAATTCTGTTCCTAAATCTTTAGAAAGACATCTTTGAAACAACATAGTTGGGAGAAATACTTGGGGGAGCCCAAGATTCATGGAGACATTCAGCAGACTGTAACAGAAGTGCATCAATGTGCTAGTAGTTCTGCAATTCTGCAGTTCATTGCAACTTTTTCATGGAAGCAGATCATTGACCTATATACGGGAAATAAAAAATCAGAACTCAGTAAGAGCTAAGTATCAGCAGTGAGATTTAGCAAAATGGATGAGTTGCTCATGCTGCTATCCAGAAAGTGAATTAAATAAAAGAAGAAAAGCCACTAAAGCAGCTAGCCAACAAAAACCTTTCATGAAAAGGTAGTATATTAAAAATTTTGGAAATATCCAGGAATTGCTCAGAGATAACAGTAGGAGAGGAGGTTCAGCTACCTGGCAGCAGGTCACTGAAGTCAATATAATGCACCAAATGTGGTGTTTTTCCATCCCTTTTTTGTCGGTTTAAGCTATTTTGAATACAGAAATGCTTAGCAGAGGGCTTTCTTGGGCCCAAATCATTCAAATCTTATGTTAGCAACTTCTTATTGCCATGGTAACTTGGGCAAGGCTTTTGCTGTCAGTCAAGCTCAAGATAGAAAACTATATTCTTTTGAAACATATACTAGGAGCACAATTTATTAAAATCATCAATATTTATACAGTAGATAATACCTTCAGACAGACTGGACACCATCTGTCACAGTCCGATTTAATTTTATGGTTATAGTAGAGTGAACTGACAACTGTAAACGTATTATGGTTTCCAAGTCAAAACGTGAAATATTGTAGAGTGTGGTTGTGCGCTCGTGTTTGCAGCAGAAGGATGTGCTGGTTTGTTTCATGAAGTGAGCTGAAGTTCTGCTCCTGCGCTGTTGTACTGGAATCATTTATAGATGAATCCTTGATGTATGTCTTAATGTATCTGCAGGGAAAATGGAGCTTGCAGGCATCCACTATGGAAGAATTACTAAATACAGGAAATGGCAAATTTAAATTATATTTAAGGATTTTTTAATTACTTGTTTTTACCCTCAAATTGGGATTTAAGCTTCAGAGTGTTTTTCCCCTCTTCTGCAGTATGCTTTTAGTTTACAGCATGTTTTTGCATCTTAGGTAATATCTACAGTCATTAGAGTAATAAAGTATGTGTAAATTTGTACAAAGATCCTGGAGTTAGTCTAGTGTATATGCATTTGCTAGAGTTTGCCAGGGGATGTAGCCATTGACAGAAGCTAGGCTAGTGAAGAGAAATGCTTGCCTTAAAAATGGTCAAGGTATGGTATGCTAAAACCTTATACTTGGTTTACTTGATTTGTATAGTTGACTCACTGTGAGAATATGTTTTGACAAAAAAATGCAGCAATCAGTTACAGATGGAATGGCTATTTCATGTCCTGTAACAAGGCCTAATTCCCACTTCGATACTCTTAAGTTGTTCATTCAGCTAATTGCTGTTGCTGAAGAAAATAGTTCTTGTTTTTTCTCCTGAGTCAGTGCCTAGTGAGGTATGTGTGCATCCTTCCGGTGACATTCATGAACTTTGGATTAGGACTTCTGCTCTCATCACAATTAGGTGGAAAAAGAACATTTGTTAGTGATTTTTTGTAGGTGTGCATGCTTGTGCACATACTTCCCGTGCTAGTGTCTGTATTCTTTGTGTTTAGTGCAGTTCTACTAAGATTTGTTTTATGCTGAATTAGAGCTTGATTTGCAAATAATTGGTAGAGAATAGCTCAGTTTGAAGAGTCAATTTGTCACAAAGTACTCTTTGCACTTAGCACGTGCGAACAAGGTTTTTGGCTTCTAAGATAATGTCAGCAAGTAATTTTTTGTTTTCTGTTTTTATGATTTGAAAGCAAGTGATCAGTTTACTCCTCAGGTCAGTTGTTATTAATCGATTACTGCCTTTTACAGATTTGTCTGGTGGATTCCTTAAACCGATGTACTGTCTCACTTGATTAGAACCTATGTTGTAATTTATTGCATCAAGTGGACTTCTCTGACAACTGTGGCCTTCCATGCTTGTCCTTGCTTCTTCTCAGTTACCTGCTTTTGTTTCTGGTCTCACTCTTAATTACAGTAGCTCTATTACAGTCAAGTTGCTGATGTGTATGATGCGACTGTGGAATACTTGGGCTTTTTAATAGCAGTTAACCAGAAAGCTAATCTTACGCCAGTCATAGCACCATTTTATTAAAGCTTGTTGAGAAGTGCAATATACTGGAGACTTAAGAAGACAAATCAGAGCAGCACAAAATGTCCAGTCTTCAAGATGGAAAGTAGCTTTGATATAAATGATTTCTTGAATCTGGTGTATAGTGAGCACTTACATTGGGAGAGCAGCCATGGCTTAGTGAGGCTGGGTTCCAGCATTTGTAGAAAATTTATTCACATTGCCTATATGTTAAACTTGACTATGCAACACTACATCAGGCTAGAATCATAGAAAATACTGACTGAAAGCACTCTTGAGGCATCACACTAGTTCTGCCTTCTCTGCTGATTTGTGTGGAGGAACTTGTGTCAGTGATTTAACTCTTAAAACTTTGAGCCTCTTGCTCAATAGGCTTTTAACTGCTTTAATCAAGTGTGATCGCTTTGGCCAGTAAAACAAGAATATGAAGTACATGAAGCAGATAAAATCTCCTGAATCAACACAGTTTGTAGCTCGGTGCACCAAGCATTGGCAATTTCACATTACGTGAATATGCCAGTGGCAATTTCTGGCAATTTAATATTTGCTATGTTCAGCCATCTTTGCAGCAGTGACAGCACTCTCTAGGACAAATGGCATAAATTGCTTGGGCAATTCCAGCTTGTTCCTGAGCTTCATGTGGTTTAACACAGTGGTTCACTGAGTGCTTCCAGTTAAGACAGAGCTGGTACTTCTGCAGCTACTCCTCCCCTTGAAGCACCATTTCAGAAGATGCATATAAAATGTGCTAAAGCCACAGCTGCTTTCCTCTCTTAAAAGTACATTAAAAGCAGTGCTTCTTGTAGAGGGTGGCCCATCTATGTACGTCTATTTTTTAACTTTTATTAGTATTTTAAACTGAATAGGTTCATCCATCTTAGTTTAGCATTATTATTTATTGTTTGATGGATGCTCTCTCTTGGTTTGCTTAGGTACATAACTTGACACACACAATTTTGGACATAATTGTCTTCCAAAGTTCAGCGCTCCCAGTTTTTCTGATCAAAATGGGTCATAAAAATACAGTCTACTGCTCTTTTTCCAGAGTTGCAGATTGTATGTGCTTATTTCAGGATTTCTCTAATAAAATGGGAGAAAGTTGTGTGCAATGAGAAACTAATATTTGAGTGTTTCAGAAGCACTAAGTATAAGAATCTAACTGAAACGAGCATAAGTGGCTTATGGTGGTGGTCTTGGCCATGCTTGTGTTTGCAAACCTCTGCTTCAGATGAGTTTACACTGTATCGAGCTCATATTCTCTTAGACTCTTGCTTATCATGGAGATCTGTTAAGCAGCTCTTCTGGGAAGCAAGTGCCAATGGAATCGAGCCTGAAAACATCTCTTTAAATTGTTTCACTCAAATTTTCTGCACTCAGGCCATTGCAGTGCTAATCAGAGGCTTAATTCCAGGACAGAATGCATTTTATTGTATCTTTGTGAATCTTGGTCCAGCCAGCAAGCCAACTCAGCAATATACTGCAGAAAGTGAGCTGTAATCACTACAGACAAGGGAAGTGAAATGCTGGTATTGCTGTCCTGGCTTTAGAGAGCAGCATCTCTATATCAGAAAAAGCAGCATCTAAAAAACTTCTATTTTCCATTAAGTCTTTCATTCAAAAAACAAATAATATCATTGAATTCTGCAGCCTCTGTCACCTCTGTAAGGATGTAGGCTTTTCACTATTTCTCTGCATTTTCTTCCCCTTCCAGTCCAGTGAGAAGTACAATTTCCTCACCTGTCTTTTCTGCACCAATGAGGAGGCAGTTAATGCCATTTTCAAACATGTTCTCTATTCAGTGTTTTCTTTCCTCCAGGAAAGAATCTCTGTAAATGTGTATTAAACATATTAAGTAATCCTTTTATAATACAGGGAAGGGCCACAATATTATTGCCCCTGACTTGTATTAAACTCATATTTCTTACTATATATGTATGTATATATGACTACTGAAGTGTAGCATTTTGCCAAATGACCAACAGTCTAGGGTTTTGATCCACAATAGACAGGTTTCATTCCACTCATTTGTAATTTTTTTAGGGTATTTTCCTGTGATAGACTGTAAAGTATGGAATGGGTGAAACTGCGCAGTGTTACATCCCTCCTCTGTGCTGGAAGGGGAAATAGTTCTTCTAGTGTAAATCTGGTAAGAAGTCTGTAGAGGAGAGGGGTATTTTGTGATAGAGAAGGAACAGGCTCAAAAAGACAAACCAAAAAAGCACAGCATTGTAATTGGTTTCAATACCATCAGAAGAGGAATTTTTAATGATAGAATGAAAGTTTCACTATATTTACCTGTTAGGGTTTTTTCTTTGCCAGTAATGTGATGAGGAGGTTGATTTTGTTGTTGTTTTGTTTTGTCCCTATAACTTGTAGTTACTGCTGATTGTAGCTGCTGCTGCTCTTCTAGCTGTCACTTAGGAATTGTCCTTTTTTCCACCCCTTGGAGAGAGGGAGAAGAAAAAAAGGAGGAAAAAAAAAAAAAGCCACCTTGCAGACTGTAGAAGACTCTGTATTCAGATATGCCATGGTTACTGAGAGCAGCTACTCAGCCCCCTAGAAATTTCTGAACTTCTGGTTATCTTTCCAATGGCTGTGCAGGTTTGAATGCTGCTGTCCTTTGTAGCTCCTTGAGGTCCTTTTTGGCCCTGGTAAGGCTTTCTCTGGACACAGCATGTCCATGTGTATGCTGCTTTGCTGTACTACAGTCAATCTTTTCCCTAGGCCTCCAGTGAAACCTGGAGGGATTTTCCGTAGTGATTCTTGATCTATAGTGGAACCACTAAGCTGAAAAACAGAATATCGACAATGTAGGGAATGTTTTTGTTTTCATTTTTTGGAAATAAATGGTTTTATATGTGTGTTGGAATGAAGATGAAAATAAGAGAACACACAGGTGGAACGGACTGGTGGCCCAAGGTGTGGAGGAATGTAAGGAGCAAAATAAGTGTAGAACAGATAGCTCGGGTGCCTTTCCCCAACTGATTACCTGGCTTGATTTGTGGTCATGCTATTGACATTAAATGTTTGTCAGTCCCATGATGTGTCAATGTATAGCCTGCTAAAAGCACTTGGAGGCCCTCAAAAGGCAACAGACACTCAGCCTGAAGTAGATGAAAAGTGTGGCATCAGTTCTGGGACACTGAGGACGGTGTGGCTTTGGCCATATAATATCCATTGGCCATAGAATATGGAATATTTGGGCCAGTATCAGGAAGTCTGTGGGGAGGTCCTTGGAGCTGTATTTGACAGATATATTTTGAATTAAACCTTTGTTGAAGTACAAAATATTTATTCCATCAGGATGGAATTTACTGGTAATGTTTCTGTCCACATCTTATCTGGTCTAGCCTAGTCTAGCCTATGGTCTATGGCATAATGGTCTTACAGGTATGCTTGCTTGGCCGGTAAATATCAGGAAAGGAGAGACATCCTGTAATTGTTAATAAACCAAAGAATAGGTTACTGAATGAGGAGAACAGTTTGCAAGGATGACTAGTAGGTTGTTATTGCTGATATTCTGTGA
>JAUBNY010000003.1:1098106-1108950 GCA_032275445.1 Crypturellus soui | reverse complement strand
TTACAACTCATCAATACATTTCCTGTGAGTTGTGATGCTGTAGTTTGTGAGGAGCAGTTTTGTCTAGTTCTCTAAGATAGCAGGAGGGGAACTTCAGCCTTGTTTTATTTTATTTGCATTCGTTTTTACTATACTGTTGTTATTCATAAAGTTATATGAACAATGTGGCAATGGAGTATTCCTCTGTGGAAAGGATGTGAAGGTCATGAGACTGTTTTAGGGCATCCCAGACTGCCGGAAGCATAGGACAGATTGACAACACTTTGCACAGGTAGAAAAAGAAAAAAAAAACAGCTGTTACATTTTTGTGCTTTCAGACTTTACTCCAAGGAAAAGAAGAGATAGATGGTTGCGTTAGTACTAACCCTTGCTGACGTAGCAGTGATGATGCTGAGAGGGAAATCCTACGCTGTTTTAGTCTCATGTAGTTACTTTGCACTGTGGTTCGCCTACGAAATACCATGTTACAGTACTGTCAAGATTTTCATACTGGAGTAAACAGTTGAAGGTAGAAGGCTCAGAGTGAAATACTGATTTCAGTGGGACTTCAGTAATTTCAATGGGACTTCAGAATCTGAGTGTGTGCAGATCTTGGTATAGTTTAGTGAAACATCATGGATCCTCTCACATTAAACAGTTCTTTTTATGTAAGGATTTTAAATTTTCTAGTCTTACTCTCAACTTCCACAGTTAGGTATCTGTCTTTGACTTAAAATTATGTCACTGATGTTTGAATAACTGGAATTTTTGGTTAGTGTCTAGACCAAAATGGTTCCAATAATGGAAAATAGCAGGTGTATTAGCAGTTGTCAAGAACAGGTACTGACTTGACTGTGCATTCTTTGTTCACTCCTTTTATTTACTATTATATCATCCCAGTCTTTGTATTTATTGCTTGCACTATATTGTCAGGCAGTCTGAGAGTTTCCTAACTGCATGCACAAAAACTCACAAAATAGAGAAGTGATTACATGTGATTTTTTTTTAACTTGTTTTAGTTAAAGTTTCAGATCTTGATTAGTTGTCTCTCCCTATATCCAACCCCATAGATATTGTTTGCAACTGAATGCATTTAGTGCTGAACTGTACTTTTTTATGCGAAGTGCTGTAATATTGATAGCTTACTTTGGTGATACTATTCTGTGTATATCTATCTTTAAAGATTATCAACCAGGTAATTTATCTTTTTGGTTTTGTTTAGGGCTAGCATTAGAAACCTGTCCCTGCAGCAGGCCAGATTCAGATATCAGCAATGGCTACCCATGCATGAAGTGGACTTCTCTGAACCATTTCCAATAGACAAGATATAGCACACGCTGTGGTGAGTCAACAATAGCATGTTTTATTAAATCACACTTATTTGCAATAAAATAGTGCTTAATGCCAAAGTGCATGCTGATATATACATATATATAGATATATAAACCCTGTACAGCTGAACTTCTATTCTTCTCATGAACATAATGCTTGAACATAACATTTGTTCTCGTGAACATAGTAAACGAACGCTTAAAATGTATTATATCTGAGTTCTACCTGCAATTACTAGATGAGGCATACTAATAAAGTGGTTTAGGGAGGATAGGAAGATAAATGATGTATGCGGTGTTCTGGACTTGATGTATCTGTTAGTTGGTGTGATTGTTCATAACTATAGTTGGTCTTGTGCCTTTTGCGTAGGGGAAAGAAGGGCATCTTGTGGCTGAGTCTGAGTCTGGTTGACATAAATATATTGGTTCATAGACAGATGAATACATTGTGAGACTAGTACAAAAAATAGCAACTAATATTTGAAAGATCCAATGGCTTTAGACATGTAATTTTACTAATAATTTTCCTCTAACGTTTCTAGTCAATTATTTGATCCTGATAATTTTTTTCAAGTTAGATGATGTTGGTTTATCTTGAAGATTGGATAAACTCTCTTCATATGTTTCATGTTATCTTTTGATAGATGTATTCTCAAGTCTTGAGAATAAGGTAACCAAATTTCTGTTCAGACAAGCTTATGTTAATTGCTGGATATTTGCTAGCTCCACTGACTGTACTGTATACAAGTATAAAGAGGAAGCTATCAGCTTTACAAAGCTACGGAAGCAAGTTGATCTTTAGACTTCTGGAATTTTACTGGTGGTTGGTGTCAGTCCTTCCAGGAGCTGTTGCAGAAATAGGCTGTAGATCAAAGTGCCCAAGAAGTGTGTTTCTACAGTTTGGGTAGGAGATACAGCTCATCTTCTTTGCTGATGAGGCAGTGATTGTTGCACGTGATAGAAACCTACTGAGATAGTGGCATGTGGCTTGTTAGAACAGTAACGACATAAGTACTCAGATAGCTTGCCATCTTCATCCTTAATAGAGCTTCTGAAGAAAGAATTGAATGGGTGTGAATTAAATCAATGGGACTGTGCTTTGGAGTAAAATGAGAGAGATAAAGTAGTGAAAAGCAATATCTTGTAGTCCATCAAAAGGTTTTAGTGTGCTGTTGAAACCGAGGGGATTTCCAGAGAGGCAAACTGTGTTGGAAATGAATAGTATTTGATGAGAACAGTTTGTGACAAGGATGTTCACATCCTTGATTAGTAGAAATCCAGGGAGAGTAAGTCCCAAGTAGTAATGCTGTTTAAGCTCTTACATGTTTTAAGGTATGTGATGTTTGTCCTAGGCAGTTGTTTTTACCAAGACAGCCTTAATCTTGGTTTGATGTGTAGAAGGTAAAATCTCTGAAAGGTAGCCTTTCTTTCTTAAATAGGTTTGGCTCATTCTTGACTAGTGATGAAGCCCAAAGCCATACAAAACTTTTTTTTTCTTTCTTTTTTTTTTTCCCTTCCCCATAGAAGTTCCTATTTTCAGCAATGTATAGGCAATATGCTGTTTGACGCAAACCAGGATGCATATAATCTAGTAAATATGGACTGTTTATGACTGGATAGTTGACCATACTGTGCAGTATTACAGCCCAATGAAGGGTTTTGTTGGCTTGTTTGCAATGAACGGTATTTAACCAGACGTGGCAGGAATCCTTATACTGTGGGGGGAAAAATAATAATATGATTAGCCTGGATTAGCCTGCAGTAATAGAATTTCAGTTGCCATAAGCATTAACACTTTTGATATTACTGTATTTGTAGAAATAGAGGAGTGCTTGTAGCTGTTTAAGAACTATCCGGGTGAACATAATTCCTACCTTTACAAACTTTACACTTAGTATGTGCAATGCTAAATGCTGATTTCTTGTTCTTTCAGAATACAATGGTACTGTTCTCTACAAGCAGTGCAGCTTGATCACTTGTCCTGCAGGTCACCAAGATGTCTTTGTGTTAATGTTGTAGCTGCTGATACTAGTGTATGCTGTTTCAAGTGTACACCAAAGGCTCTCTTCAGTTTTTTTTCCTTGCACATTAAATGCTCCTGCAAGTCAGCTCTTCCGTCTTCATTCTTTCTAATTTAGTTGTATTTCAGGAAAGGTACTTGGTGCAAATGGAGAGCAGAGTTTCAGAAACTGTATATGACAGTAAGCAAAAGAACTAATGGTTGTTTCCTAAGAGATGTTTTAGGTAAATTTGCCTGAGAAAGTTTGTCTCTTGGGAGGAAACTTTATCAAGCAGATGGCCTTTGTGATGAGCTTAGGCACATTTCAGACATGAAGTGCAAGCACACAAGGCAAATACATTTTAGAATGTGGAGTCTTGATATGTAAGCGCTTATGATAGTGTTGCAGTTGTTTTTTCAGGTTCATGTTGGCCTTACATGCATGCAGGTCAGTTTGAACATAAATTATGTGCTTTGTAGAGATGCCTGTTTATGAAAATGCCAAATTTAAAACTGAGACTCTTTACACTAAATCAGAGACCATATCTAAAATTTAGTATTTAATTGTCACAGAGGAAATATATTCTTTCTCTACTGTACAATAAAACATCTGTATGGCAGGACAGAAAAGCTTGTGAAAATGGTCAGGAAAAAGAAGTGATTAGAGGAGGCAAGTATTTACTGCTATTCATCATAAAAAGGGCAGTTGATGAAAAAAATAGGATATTTTATTTAATGTGAAGGTATTATATGTTGTGGGTGATTTGAGTTTTGCCAAGCTAAGTCATTTTGGTAGAAGCCAAGGGGAAGGGAGACTAGAGATAGCCATACAACTGCTCGTGCTGCATGGAATGCATTAATTGCAGATACATGAACACTTAATTTTGAGGTTCTCTTAATCCCTAGAAAATCTCAGAATCGGGTATTTTTATAAGATTTAAATATAAATGAATTTTTGAAGTCGGCCTGACCATTGTGTATGTTTAATAGCTCTGATGGTTTAGTACACTTATACGACATCTGTATCAGAGCAGAAGAGAATTTTCTCTACCCGTGTTCCTGTGTCTGTGCATGCTTTTAATTGAAAAAAGGCACTGCACATGAATATTGCTGTCTGTTTTTTATGTAGAACTGATATCGAAAGTATTACTTAAAATATGTCTGTATTAAGTTCTTATCCATTACTGACAAGGCATATGTAATGAGCATTTTTCTGGTGGGAACCCATTTTCTTAACGTATTTCCAAAAGTGGGTTGTGTTTTGTTCTGGTACATGTTAGACAATGTTTTTCAGAAGTGACCTTTAATATTTAATGCATGATTTTTTTGACTTCCCTCCTTCGTATGCTTTGGGAAAGCTTTATTTTATTTATTTATTTTTTTCTCCCCAAAAGGGGGAGGGAAATTGAAGTAGAATGCAGACCTCTGATGAAAGCACAACATTATCTTTTACTTTAATAAACTTAATCAGAACTTCCTTAAAAAAGGAACTGCCTTGCTTTTGATTATATTTAGGGTTATTCTTTCTTTTCTGGTGTGTCTTTGTGTTCTTTGTCTTTCAGAAAAGAACTGTTAGGCATGGTGTTTCCTTTCCCTTTGGAAAGAAGAAATGTTCTTTGTTTAATGCTGTTGCTTGCTGTTCTGATTCATATCCCTTCATCCTCCACTCTCATTTTGTCTTCAATATTACTGATCTTTGCAGCATGTAAGATGAGTATTTTAATCAAATGATATTGAAATGCTGTGTTGTCAACTTTTTCTGTATTTGGGTTTTTTAATGCCCTGGGCTCGAGTCATATACATAGGAGAAAATATGCGCTTTCTTGTTAATAAAAAGTAGGCTGAAGAAAATGAAGCTTGAATATGTGAAACCTTGAGGCTTCTAAACTAAACCATCCCACCAAGGCTACTCCCTAGTGATACTTCAGAATTCTCAGGGCATATGACATAATTTCAAGATACTGGGGGCTGGCAGAGTTGAAATGTCTTTTAGAGCTTGCTGAAAGATATGGAGATTTGCCACCTTCTCAACACCTTTCAAGGAGTAGACTTAACCTATCTTCATTCCTGAAAGTATGCTCATATCTGTGAACATACCAAGTAAAGTATTTGCACTACCACTGTATTTGAGTTGCTGATGGAAAGATGAATACTCAGGCAAGTTAAATGTTTTGCAGACTCCTAATCTAATCTTAGAGTGGAAAAGGTCACCATAATTGTGGCAAAACTTTATGGGAGCTAAGTGTTACACTAACACCTTTTCAGAATCTGAACAATCGAGTAGTTTTTCTGTGGTCCATAAAAATTGTCTTAAAATAATTGGAGGATCCTGTGGAAGGTCATTTTTTTCAGAACTAGGGTAGAATACGAAGCTTAAAGAAGAAATGGAAATGTCAGATCAATAACAGAAGGCCCAGATAATGATGCCAGCAGAGCAATTGGAAAGAGACTGAGATGGCAATAAATTGGTTTTCATTTATGGATATTGCGTACATATTAAATGTTGTGAAGTATTTTGTAACTACATGAGGAAATTCTGTGCCCGCTACCTCCCTGAGTCTTGTCTCTATGGTGTCCTGACTCTGTATTTTGGTAGGTTCTGTGGTTATGAAAACAGCCTTTTAATTGCAGAGCCCATCAGCTAGAGCAGAAACCTGTATATACCATTTAATGCCACCAGCTTTTCTCTAGCTCATCTTCTGCTGCTTGTTGTCTGAAAGATGCGAGCATTGAATGGAATTGAAGAATTGAGTTTTTGTGGGGACAAAAGTGTTGTTAACATCAGCTATATTGTAATGATGTTTACTCCTGGAATGCTCCAAGAATGGTCACTTTCCAATTATAACATGAAAGAATAAGAGTAATGTAAATACAAATACAGTAATCAGTGTGGTATGGCACTTTTAGCATGTTAAAGCTTTGGTTCTTTTCAACAACTATTATGTGTTGGGATTTAGTATGGCAAATAAATTGAATGAAATGACATACATCAGTATGCACGATGGGAGGACTAGCTAGAAGGCTGAAGCTATTTGGAGTTTCTATCAACTCATTAGACATATGTAGCTCATTGACCAGCCCTCAAGTTTTGTTGTGGCTTTAGATATAAACTGTTGTATACTAAGACTGGTGAGAGAGTGAAGGTTGCAGGCTTTGGACCCCAATTGTGTATTCTTGGCATGTTTTTAATTCATCATGAAATTAAGGCAAACTCACCTCTGTTGAGTTTGAGGAGTAACATTCTTGAGCTGAGGATGTTGAGTAGGCTAGCTTTGTTTTATGTCAGAATTGTTCAAATTTTTAATCACTTCAAAGAAGATTAAGAATTTCAGAAGTCAGAAGCTTCACAGGAATTGAGTCTTGTAAAGGGCCTCTGGCTTCAGTGGCACTAGCTGAAGCCCTTGGAAAAAAGGATAACAACAAGGCAAGCAATCATTAGGGTTTCTCTGGATGTGTCTTCCCTGATTCCAGAAACCTGATGTAACTTCTTTTCCTGAGAAAAACTATCTCTCTGTTAGACATTCTTGTTTATATGTCTTTGGCCATATCTTGGTTTATCACCTCATTTCTATATATTTGAAATGACAAAGAGGTTTCATTTGGATTTAAAATGCTGATTTTAATTCATCTCCAGTGTAGATACTGGTCCTATTTTGTAAACAAATTTTGACCTGCATGGGACTCATGGCAAAACTGTAGGAGCACAGGTAGTATTACAAAGATGCAATAGCACCCTGATAGGAATTACTAATTCATAGCAGATGCAGAATGACTACTAGAGGTTAGTACTGAAGATACTCAACTGAAATAAGTTATTTTCTGCATAGCTCTTATGAGAGGGCTGCTATCCCAGGTTATTTCATCTGGAGAACGGCAGCATGTGATGCTGAATTCCTACTCTGCTTCCTTACAGCCTTCGTTCCAAGCAGAATGTAACCTCTGCTGGCCCTCAGGCTAGTGCAGTGATTTTCCTCACAGCAATCTGCAGGATGGGGTGAGCTGGTGTCTCAGCCAGATTGAGTCATGACTCCCTGTTCTAGCCTGCTAATGGTCGAGGTTCTGCTGTGAAAGGGGGAAAGGAGGGGTGGGTTTGTTTGATATCTAAGCCCTTAGGATAGAAGTAGTATGTGGAGGAAAGGGAAATGTGGCTTAATTCTAGAGTGGACATGAAAGATTATTTTGTTTGAGCATTGAAAACAAGTCAGCCTCCCTAGAGTGGTATACTAATGAATGATCTGGTTCCTGTGCCTTCAGATTTTCCTGAAGCTATTTTTTTTTCTCTGTCAGCAAGTTGTTGCTACCAATGGTAGTCTTTGACTGTTTACCTTTGTTGCTTCAGCATGACCCAAATAAACCACTGAGTGGCATTTAGTAAGATAACTATTTATTTTGTGAATGTAAAAAGGTAAAGCAAGCAAAAAGAAAAAACAGTTCCCTTCCTGAAACAAATAAAAAGCCTCTGTTATGCTGTTCCTGAAATAGATCTGCACAGCTTAATTGCAAATCATAATGTCTGCATTAACTTTATGTTAGGTTTCAGCCATCAGTGTAAGGCTAGATATTTTTATGGCATCATGAATGCTTAATTTGCAGTTTTAGTTAGAATTAATTTCATTATCTATTATCAAGCTGTGTGAAATCTCAAGTCAAGAGACTAACAAACACCTATGCATCTGTACAAATGCAGTAATCTATAAATCATAAAAACATGATTTTAAAAGTGTTGCTTACTCCTTAATAAACCTATAGTGTCATTTTCTGCTGTCATAGTTTAGAAAAAAAACAACCGTCTTGCTTGATTTTGGCTTTTGTAGGTTGCTATGGCAGTTGCTAATTGAGAACCCATGTAGGCTCAGATTCTCAGGATAATGACACTGGCTTCAGTGAAAATTTGGCTTAAACTATTTGAGCCTTGTGGTGTGTACATCTGATTTAGAGTTGCTGTTTAAGTTGCACTGAGTCGATTTGAGAATATTCTGTATGTTACTAGGTGAATACAGAGTTTCTGATTTCTCTCCTTTATCAGAGCTTTATTACTGAGCATTTTATGTCTTATGAATACGAGGAGAGCTTTAACCTTAAAATGCATGTGCCTAAAACTATATGACTTGCAAAAGCCTTGTCAAAACTAATATATTCAAAAACCACGTGAAAAATAAAGTCAAAAGCTAATTTATTTTTTGAACTTATAAGAGACTTTTTGGTCAGATTTACTTATTTTGAAAGGGGTATATTTGAAAACCAAAAAGATGTAAAAGCCTGAGAGAGACTCCGGAGGAATGCAGCAAAAGTTTTAAGAATTTGTAGCAGTGGAGTAAATGTTACTGCTAATTTCGCTGAGAATCTTTTTGTGGGTTTGGTCCATGATGAGCACATTGCAGCATTCTTCAGGGTAGATTTTCACATGAGAAAGTATTTCTGAGGCCATTTCACAGAATCACAGAATGGTTAAGGTTGGAAGGGACCTGTAGAGATCATCTAGTCCAACCCCCCTGCTCCAGTAAGGACACGCAGAGCATGTGGCACAGGGTGGATTCCAGGTGGGTTTTGAACATCTCCAGAGAAGGAGACTCCACAATCTCTCTGGGCAGCCTGTGCCAGGGCTCTGTCACCCTCACAGGAAAGTTCTTCCTCATATGGAGATTAAACTTCTTATCTTTCAACTTATACCCGTTATCTCTTTTCCTGCCACTGGCCACCACAGAGAAGAGTTTGGCCTCATCCTCCCTACATACACCTCTAAGGTACTTGTACATGTTGATCAGATCTTTCCTTTTGTTGTCAATAGATAAAATTTTCCACTCAAATGATTTAATAAGTGTTCAATTTATTGTAAAACACAGTGCTTGAAGGATAAACAACCTTTTTTTTATATATATATTATATTGGATCTTAAAGGTGAATCAGTTGGAAGGAGCATTTGTTCAAGATTTATCTTCCACAAGCAAATACCTTGCCCATGATCTTGTGCCCCTGACGCATGGTACCCCCACAACTGGCCAGTTCACGAGATTGTTCTTAAAAGATCTGGATACCAGAAAGTTCCTCAGCCAGTGCTGAAGACACTGGTGAGGTTATGCAGACAGACAGCACAAAGACAGTCTAGACGTATTTATTGTGCTCTTGGCAAATAGGCTGCAAGATTTTTTTTTTTCTTACAGTTAGAGGTTTACAAACTACTCTCTCATTACTAATTTGTTCTTTTTTGTCAATAAGTAAATGGAAAAAAAAAGTCTATATATAGATATATATAGACACTGATACTGTGATCAAAAAAAGCTGCACACTACTCCGACTTTTCCTTTCTCAGAGGCCTTTTGCACTTGTGAGGCACATCTTGTGATGGTGTCCTGTGTATTCATCAGTGATAACAGAGTTATCATTACTGCTTGGAAACTGTGATTTCTTTTAAAGGCTTAACTAATATCCAGGACAAGCCCCCACATCGTGGCTTCCTAGGTTCAGTACCAAGAGGAAATTGTGAGGACAAAAGCTAGGAAGAAGCTTAGACTTCATTACTTTTGAATCTCCTTGGAGAGTCATGATAGCACAAAAATAAAACTGTATCCTGTAACACAGAACACAGATCTTTGTGCAAAAAGAGTAAATAATAAATTCTGTGACTTCTTTGGGAACTCAACTGTCAGTGTCTGTCTAAATTGAAATTTAAGTAGTGTTCACTAACAGGTTTTAACTCTGACCTACATCTGAAGCTATTGCAGATAAGCTTTCCAGTGTTAAGGGAACTATTTTTTTTTTCCCCCCCTGCAAACAAGCTTCCATTGCCTTAAGTATTCTTGTGTTAAAAGGGGGAAGCAACCTAACTATATAGATAAACAGCGTACAGGGCAATATTCCATTTCTAAAGTGGGGCTAGAACCCCTTGATGTGTGGTAGTCACCCTCACTGTCAGCCTGTGCTAGCACATGTATACTTGATCCCTTCTTCAGTAACACCTTGTGCAGAGTTTGAGATTTGGTTATCTATTTTGTTGGTTTACAAAGCCCACCTCAAGCTTCTGCTGATCTTGTGGTGTCAACTAAATCTATTCCACCATTTCCTGTCTTCATTGCTCCTCCACGTGAACACTGCAGTAGTGCAGACTTTATGAATTTTAAGGCCTTGGATTGACATCTGTGTAATTTTTACTACTAATGCCTTGCTGTTGCCGATTTTTTTTTTTTTTTTTCTCCCCTCCAAGAGATTCTACTACCTTGCCTATGAAGAGTACTAGGTCTTGTTTCCATTTTTTTTTAATCTGTCTCCTTAAAAAAATACAGGTATTACATACCAACAGAGAAACTTCATGTTTTAGATGATGGTGAATCACAAACACTAGGTTTAGTTGTCTTAGCTGTCTGTGTGTTATTACAGCTATAAGCTGTTCTCAGTTTACTGATGTAGTCTTTTTAACTGAAATGCTTCCAAAATACAAAGGAACTACATGTTTTCAAAACAAACAATCTCCTAGCTTTTCCTCTGTTTTCTGCAGGTGTGAACAGCGCTCTCAGTTTGCAGTCCAGGGATGAAAAGGC